>WNWK01010891.1:0-67662 GCA_009830355.1 Cherax destructor
TGTGTTTTCATTTTTTTAGTGCATCCCTGGAACGGATTAAGCAAGAAAATGGAGGGTTGACTGTACTTAAGTAATTTTAAGAAAATTATCAAGAAAATATAAGAAAAGGTCTCAGAAGTATTCACCTATTAGAACTGAAACCTCTTGAGTCCTTGCTGAAATGTTTTGCTAACATCTTTATCTACCACAGTATTAGTACACCTTGAAAGAGCCAATTTTATGTTTATGTATTAATTACAAATGTAGGATCAATATACACTCTGTCTTCAGTGTACAGGAATCAAAAGAAGTAAAACACCTAAAGTAAAATGTTTGAAATATATTAGTAACCAAACAAATCCAGTTTCTAAGTGATACAGTGCTACAAAACAAGATGCAAATTAAACAAAGAAAGCATTATTGGGAATCATAAAGTGTGTGATAGGTTGACAACTTAATTGTAAGTAATTCCTATCATCCATAACTGTTCTTAACTTCATGAGTGTCAGGTGTGAAACCGTATGTCTCACGTCACAACCTAACATAGGTATGGCAGAACTGATTGTATGGTATAAGGTATTCTTTCTTTCAATAAACTGGCCATATCCCACTGAGGCAGGGTGGCCCAAAAAAGAAAAACATAAGTTTCTCTTTTTAACTTTAGTAATGTATACAGGAGAAGGGGTTACTAGCCCCTTGCTCCCAGCATTTTAGTCACCTCTTATGACACGCATGGTTTATGGAGGAAGAATTCTGTTCCACTTCCCCATGGAGATAAAAGGAAATAAACAACAGCAAGAACTAGCAAGAAAATAGCCGAATTTGCGATTCGAATTCATTTTCCCATAAGAAATAATGTAAACCACTAATCTGTTCCAGACACCCAAAAGTATTAAAAAAATTTTTTTTTACATGAAATATACATTTACCTACACAGAAAACAATGAGACATGAAGAATAAAACAATAATAACATGACACTTACCTTTATTGAAGACTCTTCTTAGTGTATTGAAGACAGGAGGAGGAGAGGATGGAGAAATTACTGTTTGGAAAGGAAACCCCTTCCATAAAGACTTCAGGTACCAAGTCCTTTTCTGGGGTTACTTCCTCTTTGTTTTTTAATGCCACTAGGACCAGCTTGAGAGTCACTGGACCCCTGTCATCAAAAAGTGTTCCAGGGGTCTGTTTTGGTATATGTTAGGAATTGTACAAAAGGGGAGGTGTTTGGAGACAGGACAAGATAGTTCTTCAATATGACATTAATATCAACTCTACGGCTTATTTATCTAGCACAAATCATCTAATATGACATAATAAATAATATTAATAACATAGAAACATTATATATACAGTGGTCCTCGGTTTGCATCTCCAAACTCGAACATTTATGTAAGTGTATTTTGAGTGCTGTTGCAAGTGTATTTTGGGTCTGAAATAGACTAACCTACGTGACATTATTTTAAGGAAGTAAATTCGTTCGGTAATGGCACTTGAGCAGCATTCTGGAACGAATTTTCGGCGAAAACCGAGGGACCACTGTACTCAAGAATGAATAAAATATGTCATTACGTATGTGACGAGTGGTGTTGTGTTGTTTGTTGTTGGGTGTATAAGGGCCACTGAAAGATAAGCCTTACATAGTGGTGGTGATGGCGGCAGCAGAGGGAGCGGTGTTGTCAGTCGCCCTATATACCTCCAACAACATTGGAGGAGTTAGTTTCGTGCAGTCCTTTTTCTATCAATTAATCGCTAAACTTACTTGCTACACTGTTAATGCTACACTTTATCGCTGGCTGGCTGGCGCTATTGCCTTTATCGACTCCTGCTGCTTTAGTATCGTAACATACCGTAGAATCACTGAATCACTGAAGAAGGCACATTCTCCCTTCTCTCTCAGCCCTTTACCAAAGGGCTGGCACTAGGAGCTTTCTTTGGGCCCATGGTGGCTTATTTAGCAATTGCATGCACAAAAAAAGAATGGAATATTACGAAATGTATCGTATGAACGCGTGGGGTGATGGTCACTCGCTGATAAACAATGCCGGACTGACTGTGAATGGTGGGTGGGGCCGCTCAAGCAGCTCATGTGTGTTTGGGACAAACGACTATTACCGAGCTAAATGACGATCACTGAGCCAATATTTTGACGAAAAAACGTTACGATTACCGAATATTACGAAATCCGATGACTACGATATCCGGGAGTCCACTGTACATGCATGTGTAGCGTGACCTAAATGTAAGTAGAAGTAGCAAGATGTACCTAAAATCTTGTATGTTTATGAGACAGAAAAAAGACACCACCAATCCTACCATCTTGTAAAACAATTACAGGTTTCCGTTTTACAATCACTTGGCAGGATGGTAGTACCTCGCTGATCTGTAGGGTGCCGGATTAGTGACATTGCCGAATTACCCAATTTACGCCTTATTTTTGGCCCATTCCATTGTTCCAGTCTACCAAACTCGTAGCTATTTCGGTAGTATTCCTTCTGACGTGCTGTTTAAATTCAGCAAGGTTTATACAAGCGTTGCACTGAACCTTCACTTCAGTGTAACTCTTGCAAGAACAGATCTTGCAAGATCTGTTCTTGTTTCTAGTTTGTTATACAAAATGGCTAGCTGGTTTATTATGCGTTAAAACCCATCGACTACACGATGGTCTTTAAGGACCTCAATAGAAATAAGTCACTTTGTCTAACTTTTTTGGGTTATCCTAAATTCTCTACACACATGCTGCTATGTATGATAATCTAAATAATAATAATAATAATAGTTTATTTGGACATGATACAAAGAATTACAATGGGTTATGAGAATACATGAGGTGTACATGCCAAAAGCCCCTAATATGCAGAGCATTGTGGGCAGACTTAAAATTAACTTAAAACTAAATGGTAAGAATTATAGTAAATAGTTTACAATATAAGTATAGTTGAGTACTATTTAAGCTATGAAATTTGAACATAGTTTGAACATGACATTTTTGAAACATAATAGTTTTATAATTTTGGATTATTTACAGTTTTATATGTCTTCATAATAAAATTATTAAATCAGATTAAACAAATTAAATCAATAATTTGTGTTGCAATAACAAATTATATGGTCATTAGATGAGTTACAAGGAGCACAAGGGTACATGAGGATGGATTTCTTTATATTAGGTTGTATTAATTATAACAGGTTTATACATTATGAGATATAACAGGTTTATACATTATGAGGTATAAGTTTCAACATTTGTACTAGATTATGTTTGATAAATTATTTTTCTTTGAGCAATTATGTAAGGGGTTTTGAGGCTAAATGGTAAGAATTATAGTAAACAGTTTATAATATAAGTATAGTTGAGTATTTAACCCTTAAACTGTCCAAACCTAGATCTATGTTTGCTTGCGTAGCACTGCGTAGCACTCCAAACGTAGATCTACGTTTTTTTACATGCTTTCTTATCGAGAATATCAAGGTTAGAGTGCTACGCACGTAAACGTATACAGTAGACCCTCATTTAGCACGACTTTATGTTGCGCGTTTTGGGTATTACGCGATTGAAGAATTGCGGCACATTTTTATCTAACACGACGTAAACCTTATATTACGCGATTCACTGGAGGGGAAAATTTTGAGCGCGGTCGCCTGCGGTGGGCTAAACCATTGAGTCAGTGGGGAGTCCTAGTGCTATCCCGCCACCCTCACCCACCACGCATCCCTCCCAGCGTTCAGTTTGGTTCGTACACGTGCAGGACAACAATAATCGGGAAGATCGCTGTGTTATTTACATACATTTTCTCATTTTCACTGCATTTTGATAAATCTTCCAAGCAATCATGGCACCCAGTAAGCATACAAGTGTTCCACCAAGTGATAAGAAAAGGTTTGCGTTCAAGTCTAGGAATTACCAAGAAAATCGAGATATTAGATAAGCTTAAGAGTGGCTCACAGTGGTGGATTAGTGAGGGCCTATGGCGTTAATGAAGCGCAGTTCGTACAATTAGGAAGAATGAGGCTAATATACGAGCTTCTGTAATGAATAACCCAAAATGTGACCTCATGAAAAGAATGACACGTAGGTCCCAACAAGTAAATAAAACAGAAAACTTGTTGCTTGAGTGGATCGAACAGAAAACAAAGAAAGGTGCACCACTTAATTTCATCTTAATTAGGGAAAAGGCATTACAGTTGTTTAAAGCAGTGTGTGACAAGGAAGGAAGGCCTGAAAATGAGTGTGTGTTTAGCCAGGCTGGTTTCACAACTTTAGTTGCATAATAAGTTGCATAATATTAAGTTTCTGGTGAAAGTGCTTCAGCTGATCATACAGCAGCAATAATTTCCTGCTGAATTTCAGGAACTTATTTCTGAGGGTGGCTATAACCACAGCAAGTGTTTAATGCTGACGAGACAGGTGTTTTCTGGAAGAAAATGCCAACACGAACTTATATCAGTCAGCAAGAGAAAATTGCACCAGGCTTCAAGGCAGCAAAGGATCGCTTCACCTTGCTCCTTTGCGGTAATGCATCAGGTGATTTCAAGTGTAAGCCCATGGTTATTTACCGCTCTAAGACTCCTCGTCCTTTGAGAGGTGTGGATAAAAACACCTTACCAGTAATTTGGAAGTCAAACCAGTCAGCATGGATGACAGAGGAAATATTTATTGACTGGTTTAAGCATCACTTATTCCTGAAGTCAAGTTTTACCTGCACAGCAAGAACCTGCATTCAAGGCCTCTTCATTCTTGATAATTCCCGTACTCATCCACAAGCTTTGCTGGATGTGACCCCACATATAAAAGTTGTATTTTACCTCCAAATACAACATCTCTGATACAACCACTGGATCGGGAGTTATTCAGACATTCAGTGTAACTACACAAAAAAGTTATAAAAACTAGTTGCATCAATGGACTCTGACTCCAACCTGGCAGTACCAAGCTTCTGGAGAAAATTTAACATTGCAGATGCCATCAGCTATGCTAGAAGTGCATGGAATGAAGTGCCCAATCAACATTAAATGCAGGCTGGGAAAGTTATGGCCTTCTGTAGTTAATTGTTTCACTGGTTTTCCCTTGCTTGAGAGTCAGGTTCAGGAAATTGTTCAGCTGGCAAGGAGATTACCAGGTGATGGTTTTGAAGATATGAATGAAGATGATGTGAATGAACTCTTAGAAGATGCTGATGAAGACATGAGTCCAGAGGAAATGTTGGCAGAGTTTGATGCACAGATACAAGGGAGGAGATAACAGAAGAAGATGAAGAAGAACCTGAAGAAAACAGTTAACATTGCAGCAGTTACGTGAGCAGTTCCATGTTGCTGCTAAACTAGCAGACTTTTTCATTGAAGAGGACCCTGACAAAGCTAGAAGCAGGGCTTTGAAACGGGTCTAGACCAGCTGATGATGCCTTACCGTCAGCTGTATAATGAAATGCAGAATAAAAGAGCCCAGAGATCCATTACAGAATTTATGCACACACCAATACAACCATCGACTTCAGCACCAGGACCTCTACCATCCACTTCTACCGACAACCAACAACCATCCACCTCAGCCCAGTAGGGCCACACCATCCATATCCACTCTTCACTACAATCCACAAACATCATTACCCACAATTTAAGGTAAGAAATACTATTATTTCTTCAATTTTTGCAAGATCTGTTGGTCTAAAAACTTGTTTGGCTTTTTGGGGACTCCCAGAACATAACCCTATTTTTCCCATAAGTTCTTTTAATTATCTAACACGATTTTACCTAACACGACGTTTTCAGGAACGTAACTACCGTGCTAAATGAGAGTCTACTCTATCTACTTTTTTTTTACATGCTTTCTTATGGAGAAAATCAAGGTCAGAGCACTACCCACAAAAACGTAGATCTACGTTTGGACAGTTTAAGGGTTAAGCTATGAAATTTGAACATAATTTGAACATGACATTTTTGAAACATAATAGTTTTATAATTTTGGACCATTTACAGTTTTATATGTCTACATAATAAAATTATTAAATCAGATTAAACAAATTAAATCAATAATTTGTGTTGCAATAACAGTTTATATGGTCATTAGATGAGTTACAAGGAGCACAAGGGTACATGAGGATGGATTTCTTTATATTAGGTGGTATTAATTATAACAGGTTTATACATTATAAGATATAACATGGCATATACATTATGAGGTATAAGTTTCAACATTTGTACTAGATTATGTTTGATAAATTATTTTTCTTTGAGCAATTTTGTAGGGGGTTTTGAGGCTAGAGGAGTAACACAGTGAATAATGTTATTTTGAGGCAGTGTAAAGTTATTTAATAACTTTGTAGGTAATGTAAAGTAGTGGGTATTTAGTTTTGGGCGAGTAGGTGTGTTTTTAGCAGTTTTGAATTGATGTACAGACCGGGATTCTTTGGTAATCATAGGTAATAAATTCCAAATTTTTGGGCCTTTGATGTGCATTACATTTTTGCATAGTGTGAGGTGGACGTGGGGAACATTGAAGAGTGATCTGTGCCTTGTGTTATGTTCATGTGTCCTGTTAAGGTTGGTTAGGAGAATTTTGAGTTGTGGGTTAATATTTGAGTTTAGTGTTTTATGTATGTAATAGGCACTGTAAAAAGTATGGATGTCTTGTATGGTGAGTAAGTTCAGACTTTTGAATATAGGTGGAGTATGTTGTCTAGAATGGGAATTTGTTATCATTTGGACTGCAGCCTTTTGTTGTGTTATTAATGGTTTGAGATGATTTATTGTTGTTGAGCCCCATGCACAGATTCCATAGGTGAGATAGGGGTAAATGAGTGAGTGATAAAGGGAAAGGAGAGCTGGTTGTGAAACATAGTACCTTATCTTGGATAGTATTCCTACGGTCTTGGAGACTTTCTTGGAAATTTGTTGTATATGTGTCTGAAATTTGAGGCCACTGTCAAGGTGGATTCCTAAGAATTTTCCCTCTGTGAGTTTTGTGACAAGTGATCCGTTTATCATTATGTTAAGTGGAACATTTGTAGCTCTGTTCCCAAACTGAATGAAATAGGTTTTGTCAACATTGAGGGTAAGCTTGTTAGTCATCATCCAAGTAGATATTTTCTGTAATTCAGCATTTACAGTGTTGGCTAGTGTGACTCGGCATGGGTGAGAGAAGACGTATGTAGTGCCATCTGTAAATAATATGGGTTTGAGTAGTTGGGATGCATTTGGTAGGTCGTTTATGTAAATGAGAAACAGAAGTGGGCCAAGAACACTTCCCTGTGGGACACCAACTGTAACTGTTTGTGTGGAAGAGTTAGCTCCATTTGTGGACACATATTGGCTTCTGTCGCTAAGGTATGACTTTAGGTAGTTGAGGGAGTGCCCTCTTATACCATAGTGTGATAATTTTAGGTGTAACAGATCTTGGTCAACTGTATCAAAAGCTTTACATAAATCAATGAAGATTCCCACTGGGATTTCTTTTTTCTCAAGAGCGGTGTAAATTATTTCTAACATGTTTATAATGGCATCATTTGTATTTTTATTAGGCCTGAATCCAAATTGACAGTGGTTGAGTACGTTGAGTACTTTGAGTACGTTGTTGTCTGAAGGAAGGAGCATGGCATCAGACCTAGTAGTACAAGCTAGTCAGGTCCAACTCACACACACCCACAGCCACTCATGTATTTATCTAACCTATTTTTACTTTCCTCTTATAAGGGGAGTGTTAATGCGACATGACATCGTTAAATCCCTGGTGTCTACCACACTATTTGCTCTAGCTGGCACTCAATTGAACTGGTGCTCCCACAAGGTACTAAGTGGTCCCAGATTTTTTTAATGCTGCGCACACTGAGGGTGCAGATCCATTCTCTCATGGCTAGGCGACTCAGGCCTATCGAACTAAATTTGAAGGAATGAAAAATAAAACGTGGATCTACGTTCGGAGCAGTACACACGTGCACGTATATCTACGTGTGGACAGTTTAAGGGTTAATAATGCTATGAGGTCATCGTAATGCTTGCTTAAAGATCTGATATTGTAGTTAAAGATAGTTATGTTATTGTTGGCCCTGAGTAGTGCTTTTGCTTGTTCTGCTGTGTAATAATTACAGTTTTTGTTAGGGTCATGTAAGTCATTTAATAAGAGGTTGATGTCAGGATCAATGTTTGGGATCATAAGAATGAGTGTGATTCTATAATTAGACTTAAGAATAGGACAAGTAAAGAGTTCTTGGCACGTGAATTTGTACCTTAGTTATTTTTACAAATGCAAGTAAATGAACTATGGCAGTTATTCTAAAGCTAGAAATAAAGGAGCTAGGGAATATAATAGCAAACAATGAAAGTAAAACAATTTAGCACCTGAGTTAGCACCTTAATTATTTTAATAAATTAATATAAGAACTGTGGCAGTTAGTTAATTTTAAAATAAAGAAACTAGGGAATATAATAGTAAACAATGAGAGTAAAACACTTTAGCACCTGAATTAGCACCTTAATTATTTTTTAAAGCTTAGATTAAAGGAGTTATTGGATGAAAGGCAGTACAGTGGTACCTCGACTTACGATATTAATCCGTCAGAGAGGGCATATCTTAAGACGAAACAATCGTTAAACGAATCAATTTTCCCCATAAGAAATAATGGAAATAAATTTAATCCGTCCAAGACTTCCAAAAGTAGTTAAATAAAATATTTTTTAGAACTTTTTGACATTAAATAATACACAATATAATGAAGAATAACTAAATACACATGCAAATATTGTACAATAACATGTCACTTACATTTATTGAAGAGTTGTTGATGTGTGGAGGACGGGAGGAGGGGAGAAGGTGGAGTAGTATGCTAGTGTTTGGAAGGGAATCCCTTCCATTAACACTGCAGGTACCAAGTTCTTTTCTGGGGTTACTGGCCTTTTCTTTGAATGCTACACTCCCTGCATGAATGCTACACTCCCTGCATGAATGCTACACTCCTGCATGAATGCTACACTCCCTGTATGAATGCTACACTCCCTGCATGAATGCTACACTCCCTGCATGAATGCTACACTCCCTGCATGAATGCTACACTCCCTGCATGAATGCTACACTCCCTGCATCCTTGCTACACTCCCTGCATCCCTGCTACACTCCCTGCTACACTCCCTGCATCTTTGCTACACTCCCTGCATGAATGCTACACTCCCTGCATGAATGCTACACTCCCTGCATGAATGCTACACTCCCTGCATGAATGCTACACTCCCTGCATGCCTACTACACTCCCTGCATCCTTGCTACACTCCCTGCATCCTTGCTACACTCCCTGCATCCTTGCTACACTCCCTGCATCCCTGCTACACTCCCTGCATCCTTGCTACACTCCCTGCATCCTTGCTACACTCCCTGCATCCCTGCTACACTCCCTGCATCCTTGCTACACTCCCTGCATCCCTGCTACACTCCCTGCATCCCTGCTACACTCCCTGCATCTTTGCTACACTCCCTGCATGCCTGCTACACTCCCTGCATGCCTGCTACACTCCCTGCATCCCTGCTACACTCTCTGCATCTTTGCTACACTCCCTGCATGCCTGCTACACTCCCTGCATGCCTGCTACACTCCCTGCATAAATGCTACACTCCCTGCATAAATGCTACACTCCCTGCATAAATGCTTCACTCCCTGCACATTCTTTACCACAGGCTTAGCACTAGGAGCTTTCCTTGGACCCATGGTAGCTTATTTAGCAGTTGCAAGCACTAAAAACAGTGGAATAATGACAATATACTGGTATGAATGCGTGGGTGTGGGTGGGTGGTCGCTCTCGCTTGTAAACAATAGCACTGACGCTCCCTGGAGTGCGCGCTCAGCTGGGCGCCAAGCGGACAGGTCCGGTACTTAAGTCGTAAGACGAATCAATCATCGGATGTCGCATTCAAATTTCTTAAGTTATAAAAATCGGTTATCGAATATAACGTAAGATGATAACATCGTAAGTCGAGGTACCACTGTACTTGGTATTGATTTGTTGAGAACTATTTCAAGAGAATATATAAATGGGGAATATAAATGTATAAATTCAAGGATTATGTGGAGTAAAATAAAGGTTGGATGTGAAAAGTGGGTTATAGTAAGTGTTTATGCACCTGGAGAAGAGAGAAGTGTAGAGGAGAGAGAGAGATTTTGGGAAATGTTGAGTGAGTGTGTGGGGAGTTTTGAACCAAGTGAGAGAGTAATTGTGGTTGGGGATCTTAATGCTAAAGTGGGTAAAAATGTTGTGGATGGAGTAGTAGGTAAATTTGGGGTGCAAGGGGTAAATGTAAATGGGGAACCATTAATTGAGCTATGTGTAGAAAGAGGTTTGGTAATAAGTAATACATATTTTATGAAAAAGAGGATAAATAAATATACAAGGTATGATATAGCACGTAAGGAAAGTAGTTTGTTGGATTATGTATTGGTGGATAAAAGGTTGATGAGTAGGCTTCAGGATGTACATGTTTATAGAGGGCAACGGATATATCAGATCATTATTTGGTTGTAGCTACAGTTAGAGTAAAAGGTAGATGGGACAAAAGAAAATGGCAACAGCAAGTAAGAGAGAGGTAAAAGTGTATAAACTAAGGGAGGAGGAAGTTAGGGTGAGATATAAGCAACTATTGGCAGAAGGGTGGGCTAGTGCAAGTAGGAGTAGTGGGGGGTTGAAGAGAGTTGGGATAGTTTTAAAAATGCAGTATTAGAATGTGGGGCAGAAGTTTGTGGCTATAGGAGGGTGGGTGCAGGAGGAAAGAGGAGTGAGTGGTGGAATGAAGAAGTAAAGGGTGTGATAAAGAGAAAAAGGTAGCTTATGAGAGGTTTTTACAAAACAGAAGTGTTAATAGAAGAGCAGAGTATATGGAAAGTAAAAGAAAGGTGAAGAGAGTGGTGAGAGAGTGCAAAAGAAGAGCGGATGAAAGAATGGGAGAGGCTCTGTCAAGAAATTTTGCTGAAAACAAGAAAAATTTTGGAGTGAGATAAACAAGGTAAGAAAGCCTAGGGAACGAATGGATTTGTCAGTTAAAAACAGAGTAGGGAGTTAGTAGATGGGGAGCTGGAGGTATTGGGTAGATGGCGGGAATATTTTGAGGAACTTTTAAATGTCGATGAAAAAGGGAGGCGGTAATTTCATGTACTGGCCAGGGAGGTACAACATCGTTTAGGAGTGAAGAAGAGCAGGATGTGAGTGTGGGGGAGGTGCGTGAGGCATTACGTAGAATGAAAGGGGTAAAGCAGCTGGAATTGACAGAATCATGACAGAAATGTTAAAAGCAGGGGGATATAGTGCTGGAGTGGTTGGTATTTTGTTTAATAAATGTATGAAAGAGGGAAGGTACCTAGGGATTGGCAGAGAGCATGTATAGTTCCTTTATATAAAGGGAAGGGGATAAAGAGAGTGTAAAAATTATAGGGGAATAAGTTTACTGAGTATACCAGGTAAAATGTATGGCAGGGTTATTATTGAAAGAATTAGAGGTAAGACAGAGAGTAGGATTGCAGATGAGCAAGGAGGCTTTAGAGTGGGTAGGGGATGTGTAGATCAAGTGTTTACAGTGAAGCATATATGTGAACAGTATTTAGATAAAGGTAGAGAAGTTTTTATTGCATTTATGGATTTAGAAAAGGCATATGATAGAGTGGATAGGGGAGCAATGTGGCAAATGTTGCAAGTGTATGGAATAGGTAGTAAGTTACTGAAGGCTGTAAAGAGTTTTTATGAGGATAGTGAGGCTCAGGTTAGGGTGTGTAGGAGAGGGAGATTACTTCCCAGTAAAAGTAGGTCTTAGACAGGGATGTGTAATGTCACCATGGTTGTTTAATATATTTATAGATGGGGTTGTAAAAGAAGTAAATGCTATGGTGTTGGGGAGAGGGTGGGATTAAATTATGGAGAATTAAATGCAAAATGGGAGTTGACACAGTTACTTTTTGCTGATGATAATGTGCTTATGGGAGATTCTAAAGAAAAGTTGCAAAGGTTAGTGGACGAGTTTGGGAGAGTGTGTAAAGGTAGAAAGTTAAAAGTGAACATAGATAAGAGTAAGGTGATGAGGAGTATCAAACGATTTAAATAAAGAAAAATTGGATATCACATTGAGAGAGGGATTATGGAAGAAGTAAATGTTTTCAGATATTTGGGTGTTGACGTGTCAGCGGATGGGTTTATGAAGATGAGGTTAACCATAGAATTGATGAAGGAAAAAAGGTGAGTGGTGCATTGAGGTATCTGTGGAGACAAAAACGTTATCCATGGAGGCAAAGAAGGGAATGTACGAAAGTATAGTGGTACCAACACTCTTATATGGGTGTGAAGCATGGGTTGCAAATGCTGCAGCGAGGAGGAGGCTGGAGGCAGTGGAGATGTCCTGTCTAAGGGCAATGTGTGGTGTAAATATTATGCAGAAAATTCGAATGTGGAAATTAGGAGAAGGTGTGGAGTTACTAAAAGTATTTGTCAGAGGGCTGAAGAGGGTTGTTGAGGTGGTTTGGTCATTTAGAGAGAATGGATCAAAGTAGAATGACTTGGAGAGCGTATAAATCTGTAGGGGAAGGAAGGCGGGGTATTGGTCGTCCTAGAAAAGGTTGGAGGGAAGGGGTAAAGGAGGTTTTGTGGGCGATGGGCTTGGACTTCCAGCAAGCATGTGTGAGCGTGTTAGATAGGAGTGAATGGAGACGAATGGTTTTTGGGACATGACGATCTGTTGGAGTGTGAGCAGGGTAACATTTTGTGAAGGGATTCAGGAAACCAGTTAATTGATTTAATTGGACTTGAGTCCTGGAAATGGGAAGTACAATGCCTGCACTTTAAAGGAGGGGTCTGAGATAGTGACAGCTGGGAGGGACTTTTCTCAGCTGTCGTATCTGAGCACCTCTGCAAAGACAGTGATTATGTATGAGTGTGGTGAAAGTGTTGAATGATGATGAAAGTATTTTCTTTTTGGGGATTTTCTTTCTTTTTGGGTCACCCTGCCTCGGTGGGAGACGGCTGACTTGTTAAAAAAAAAAAAATATAAAAATATAAATGGGGACTAAATTAATAGGACAAACAGTAAATATGATATAAAATTAATTTAGAAGCAAGATTTGATTTATAGTATAAAGTTTAAGCAAGTAATAGCACTAAAAAAGTACATTGTATATGAGGTAGTTGGTACTAGCTAGTAAAAGTTAGTACAAAGAATTGCACAATAATGTAGTAGGAACATACACTAATACATCACACGTATATTATGTGTTGAGGACAATTGGCTAATCAGTAATGGTAATGTCAGCTTGTCTAAGGAAGTTGGAGAGATCACGTTTGTTTGATATAGGAAATTGCTGACCTGTTGATGCTTTTCGAACTAGTATTTTCCAATCACGAGTGAAGCACTGATGGATTTTGTTCTCCAGTTTAAGTTTTCTCAACCTAAACAGAAGTTTTTGACGTTTCCTGGTTAGGCACTCGTTGATGTACACTCCATTTTTCATTCTAATTGCTGTTTGAATTAGGTCCTTTTTTGTATCATATGAATGAAGTCTGATCATAAAATACTATGTTTACCTTGTTTTCCTAGCAATCGTGTAACTGTATTTGTGTATACCTGAATAAACTTACTTATTTACTTACTTCTATTCTGTCAACTGAGTACAAAAAACTGCCCATTCACCTGTTTCAACTACCCAATAAAGTGGTCAAAAATTGGCAATTTGGCCAATTTCACACAAATTTCAAAGGATGCCAATTTCAAAGTAGGGTCCAGAATAAACAATGCAGACATTCCTGGCACTAAAATAACATTTTCTCTGTTCATTAGTCACATCTCCAGGCCTCTTTTACATGTATTACTCTTTCTTTCCATTTTTAATTTTTATTCACACAAAAAACAGAAGATTTACTGTTATGCAGACTACTGAATTATTGTAATAATTGTATAAATAATGTCAACCCATTCGTGACTGCGTATTAGACTGGCCAGTTGGACACGTATTAGACGATGACGTCATTTGTTTACTCTTGAACATCAGAAAAAGAACATTTCTGCTACTTTGAGCTCAATTTCAAGTACCTTTCATCGTGAAACCAATCAAAATCATAAAAACTATTTCTGCTACATTTTAAACTTCCATTTTTCTAAAACAGAAATGAGACCGTAAAAAACAATGAGAAAAAATAACCATAAAAACCATATGAAAATATACCGCTAAGGGGCAGCTAATGGCTGAAAAGTGAACACAGTTATTTATCGTCCAATTTCTTTCATTTTTGGTGTACATTAAGAAGTATCTTTCCATCATACATTGCCCAAGTTTCAATAAGATAGCCAAAAAACAACTGAAAAAATAATTATTTTTATTATTAACACATCTGTTGATTCCCACCAAGGCACGGTGGCCCAAAAAAGAAACTTTCATCATCATTCACTCCATCACTGTCTTCCCAGAGGGGTGCTTTACACTACCTGGAGTTTACCTGGAGAGAGTTCCAGAGGTCAATGCCCCTGTGGCCCGGTCTGTGACCAGGTTTCATGTTGGATCAGAACTTGATCAATCAGGTTGTTATTGCTGGCCGCCCGCAGTCCAACGTACGAACCACAGCCTGGCTGGTCAGGCACCGACTTTTTGTGCCTGTCCAGTGCCTGCTTGAAGACAGCCAGGGGTCTATTGGTAATCCCCTTATGTATGCTGGGAGGCAGTTGAACAGTCTTGGGCCCCTGACACTTAGTGTGTTCTCTCTCAACGTGCTAGTGGCACCCCTGCTTTTCATTGGGGGAATGTTACATCGTCTGCAGTTATAAAACTGCAACATTAACACCAAAATTCATATATGGCAAGCCCAAGCCAGGTACTGAAAATAAGTCACTTTGTCTGACTTTTTTGGGTTATCTTAGGTTCTCTACACATATGCTGCTATGTATGATAATCTATGTAGAGAAAATAGCTTTTTTGTTTCAGTTTTATGGTGCATTATGAGTGTATATCACAGTTAGCCCTGTGCTAGGATAGGAGGATGGTATACTTGTATCCCATATCCTCTTCATACCTCCATCGAACTGCCAAATATTATTCATTCTGGAGTATTTACCATGTTTTTATGTTATTTATATTGTTTATTATGCCATATTAGATCAATTGTGATAGATAAATAAGCCGTAGTATTCATATTAGCGTAATAATAAAGCATATTCCCCTGCATTACGAGACTGAGCTTATGGCAATGGACAGTGGCTTCAAAACCACCTTATCTTTTATGGACAATGTACTGTGTACGTATGTGCTTTACACAACGAGAAGCATTTCTTTTATTCATTGCAACCATGGCTAGGCCTAAAAGTAAGCAGGTTATAACAGTAAATGGAGAAAAAGAAATTGGAATGACTTATGCAGCATGTAGCACTACTCAGATATGGAAAACTTGAGGAAATAAAAAATGCATCAAGGTATATGACAAATTCTAACCATACAATAGAGGGAAAAAGAAATGTGAAGGACTTGGGAGTGATAATGTTAGAGGATCTCGCCTTTAAAGACCACAACAATGTATCTACCTCATCGGCTAGGAAAATGATAAGATGGATAATGAGAACCTTCAAAACTAGGGATGCCAAGCCCATGATGACACTCTTCAAATCACTTGTTCTCTCTAGGCTGAAATACTGCTGTACAATAACAGCCCCCTTCAAGGCTGGCTACATTGCAGACCTGGAGAGTGTACAAAGAACTTTCACAGCACACATAAGTACAATAAAGCACCTAAATTACTGGGAACGGTTGAAGGTCCTTGATCTGTATTCCCTGGAACGCAGGTGAGAGAGATACATGATAATATACACTTGGAAGGTCCTGGAGGGATTGGTACCAAACCTGCACATGAAAATCACTCACTATGAAAGCAAAAGACTCGGCAAGAGATGCAACATTCCCCCGATGAAAAGCAGGGGCACCAAGAGTACACTGAGAGACAACACCATAAATGTCTGGGGCCCAAGACTGTTCAACTGCCTCCCAGCATACATTAGGGGGATTACCAATAGACCCCTGGCTGTCTTCAAGAAGGCACTGGACAGGCACCTAAAGTCAGTACCTGACCAACCGGGCTGTGGTTCGTACATCAGTTTGCGTGCGGCCGACAGTAACAGCCTGGTTGATCAGACACTGATCCACCATGAGGCCTGGTCTCAGACCTAGCCATGGGAGCATTGACCCCTGAAACCCTCTCCAGGTAAACCAACAGTAGCAGCAGGTTGGTGAGGAGACCCTGGAAATTTGAAATTATGCTAGCCAAAATTAGTGGCGGATTACTGATGGAACCGGATGACTGATTGCCGGATTAGTGATGGTCGATCTGTACCATAATATTAACAAGATATGAAAAAGGTACAGTACATATGTACAGCTACAATATTGATTTATAGAAAAATTTCACCACAAGTGGTTCCTTTAGTCCTAATACAGAGACAGTTAAAGCAACAGGTATACATAGCAAGAAGGAGTTAGTTGAAATATGATAGTTAAGTGAGTAGACAGTATGCATTGATTGGTGTCACATGGTGGTAGTATCCAGGATGGGATAGTGTTTGAGACGGCTATTTAGGAGGCTACAAACATGACCCAGTCACAAGAGGAAAAGTCCACGTCATGGTCTGTGGGAGATGTGACAAGAAATACGTAGGTGAAATAGCAAAGTCTCTCAAACCAAATTTGCGAATGTATAAGTAAACTTGTAGCCATGATGATCTTAATAATACCTGCATCTAACACAGTGACAACTAGGAACACCTCATAAAGTGGGTGAGGCTAAGTTAGTTATACGTGCAAGTAATCTATGCAGATGAAAATGCTTGGAAGCGCCGTAATATCAGTCTCAAATGTCATCCCACAAAAATCAGACAGCCTCAGCATCTCAAAGTATTTGGCAAGCAAGTGTCCCGTAGCTCGATCGCTAGTGCACTCAGCTCACACACTGAGGTCCGGAGTTCAAATCCCCAGTAAGGCTGGATAACATTAGGATGTGTTTCCATAAGACACCTTCTGTCCATGTTCACTCATCAGTACAAAATGGGTACCTGGGTGTTAGTGGACTCGTGTGGGTAGTTTCCTGGGACAAAACTGACCTAATTTGTCTGAAATGCTCTGCATAATAAGCGGCTTTCTATATATGTACTAGTAGTATGTCACTGATATTAGCTAAACCTATACAGTGGTCCCTCGGTTTTCGTGTATCTCTGTTTTCGTGTATTTCAGTTTTCGTGTAGTTTTTTCGTGGAAAATTGCCCTCTGTTTTCGTGTGTTCCCTCCGTTTTCGTGCTCGGTCGGGAACCCTGTCCAGTGCCCAGCGCACATGCAAGCCCGCCTCCCACGCACATTCTCAGGCAGTGTAGCATTGTTTCTGGTTAAGTGAACATTATCCTGCGAGTTCATACAAAACATTTCTTAACAATCCATTGTTTTTGGCCCTTGATTATTGTGTGTGACTGCTAAATAAGCCACCACAGGCCCAAAGATAGCTCCTAGTGTCAGTCCTTTGGTAAAGAAAGTGAGGAACACCATATAATTAAAGAAGGAAATCGTAGCAAAGTGGTGAGAGGCAGTGGTGATGAGAGGCAGTGATGATGGGAGGCAGTGGTGGTGAGAGGCAGTGGTGATGAGAGGCAGTGGTGATGAGAGGCAGTGGTGATGAGAGGCAATGGTGGTGAGAGGCAATGGTGATGAGAGGCAATGGTGGTGAGAGGCAGTGGTGATGAGAGGCAATGGTGGTGAGAGACAGTGGTGGTGAGAGGCAGTGGTGGTAAGAGGCAGTGGTGGTGAGAGGCAGTGGTGATGAGAGGCAGTGGTGGTGAGAGGCAGTGGTGGTAAGAGGCAGTCTTAATGTAGAGTGAGAGGTGAGTAAACAAGATTAAATGAATAAACGAGAGAGAATGAGAGTGTAGAAGTTTCGGTAGTTTTGTCAACAAACCAGTTGTTGTTGTTGCTGCTGCTGCTGTTGTTACCAGCCAGCCTGGACAGGAATGATTTCTGTTCACACCTTGAAATGACTGGAAATAAGTGATCTAATGCAGTTAGCATTACAAACTCCGTTTTCTCTTATACTAATGCGTCTGAAGGATGAAAGAATAGGAAGATGTTTTCATAGCTGGACCGAGTATGCCCGCCACCACATTCCTAATGAGACACATATTTTATTCATTCTAGAGTGTATATCACATTTTTATGTTATTTATATTGTTTATTATGTCATATTAGATGAATTGTGATAGATAAATAAGCCGTAGAGCTGATATTAGTGTCAAATTGAAGCATTTTGTCCTGCCTCCCAACAATAAACTCTCCTCCCTCTCTCCTCTCCATCTTCCATACACCAACAAGAGTCGCCAATAAAAGTAAGTGTGATGTTAAATGTTCATTTATACATGTTATTAGTGCTTTATATTTATTTGTTATTCTTTTCTGTATGTAAATCTATATTTAATCTCTAAAAAATTATTTTTTGTTAATACTCCTGGGTGTCTGAAACGGATTAATTGAATTTCCATTATTTCTTATGGGAAAAATGGCTTCAGTTTTCGTGTGTTTCAGTTTTAGTGCCTCCCTCTGGAACGGATTAAACACGAAAACCGAGGGACCACTGTATACCTTGTACATGTATTTCTAGAAATAAAGATATTATTATTATTTTAACCTGAACTCTACCATTATGTGGTACCAACTAACACACCACATGCTCACTTCTCTACCCCCATTTCACCTGTTCCCAATTTCACTTAACAACAGAGTTCTGTTCCTGAGACCACGCTGGTAAATGAATTCATTGCTAAGTGAGGAGCATACTATAATGATAGTGGGTTTGTGTCAACCATCTTTGATATTGTTTTAATGTCACCTTTACACCATTTATAACATTTCTGATATATTTTTAAATACAGTAGTATACTGTATTTTGTAATAAACAGAATAATGGAAATCAGCTCTAATATACATTATTTAGGTATGGTCAGAGAGCCCGTCGTAAGTCCGAGTCGTCGGTTAATGAGTACTTCGATAAATGAGGAGAGGCTGTATATAAATCTGTTACTTTAGCTGTCACAATATTAGGAGTGAACAAGTCATGCGTAGCAAACTGATTCCTTTAATAAATGCAATAACATTACATATGTGCCTTTGACAGTGAAGTCAGAGTTTGACCAGGTGCATGACATGACTCCAATACTAGGCACTGATTGGCTAAGAAGTGCTGCACAACCAAAATAAATGCACTATTTTTCATTCATATCTCCCAAAATAACAATTGGTAAATATTGAGTTAAGGATCTCCATCAAGGTTTTGTTTTTGCAATGGAGATACTGTAGTTTAAATTTGAGCAAAGTGAAAAAAAAATGTGTTTTGTGTAAATTTTGACTGGAGAATTAGAAAACCTAACCTGAGCAAACCTAACCCAAAGTAATCCAACCTTAGCTACGAAGCCTAACCCATTAGGTGTCCCGTGGATTGGTTGGCAACACTCATCTTACACACTGAGTGTCTGGGGTTCGATCCTTGACATGGTTGAAAACATTAGGCATGTTTCCTTACACCTGCTGTCCCTGTTCACCTAGCAGTAAGTAGGTTCCTGGGTGTTCGTTGACTGTTATGGGTGGCATACTGGGGGTCAAGATTGAAGGACCACAATGGAAATAAGACAGAGTCCTCGATGACACACTGACTTTCTTGGTTATGTGCAGAGAACCTTCACCGCACGCATAAGTGGGATAAACCTGTACTCTCTAGAACGCAGGTGGGAGAGATACATTATTATATACACATGGAAAATTCTCAAGGGCTTAGTACCAAACTTGCACACAAAAATCACTCCCTACGAAAGCAAAAGACTCGGCAGGCGATGTAACATCCCCCCAATGAAGAGCAGGGGTGCCACTAGCACGTTGAGGGACAACACAATAAGTGTGAGGGGCCCAAGATTGTTCAACTGCCTCCCAGCATACATCAGGGGGATTACCAACAAACCCCTGGCTGTCTTCAAGCAGGCACTGGACAGGCACCTCAAGTCGGTACCTGACCAGCCGGGCTGTGGTTTGTACGTTGGACTGCGTGCGGCCAGCAGTAACAGCCTGGTTGATCAGGCTCTGGTCCAACAGGAGGCCTGGTCACGGACCGGGCCACGGGGGCGTTGACCCCTGGAATTCTCTCCAGGTAGACTCCAGGTATCCTGGGTGGCTGACCCTCACTACCCTAGGTTAAAAATCTCAACAAATCTTAAGTGTTAACATGATTGGCCTATATTTTGATTCATACAATCTATCTCCCATAAATGTGCCGCAGTTGTTAATATTCCCCCAAAATCCACATGTCATTTTGTTGGACTATGGATGATTGCTTGTATAAAAGAAATGAAAAATAGGTTAATTCAAAATTTCCCCTACACTCAATATAAACCTAAAAATTTGTACAGAAATACTTACTTATTCCGTGATGTGTATATAGGTTTTATGCATTGTAAAATGTAATGACCAAGTTCTTTTCTCCTGTCGAGTATTACCAATGGAAATAAGTCACTCTGTCTGACTTTGTTGGGTTATCCTGGGTTCTCTACACATATGTTGCTATGTATGATAATATATGTAACTGTATTTGTGTATACCTGAATAAACTTACTTACCAAGAACCACAATGGAAATAAGTCACTATTGACTTTTTTGGATTATCCTAGGCAATTTACACACGTTACTATGTATGATAACTGTACTCATGTGGACCTGTATATAAATAAACTTACTAAGACCAGAAATGAAGCGCTGTCAAGTTTATCTTATTGAGAGTTAAGTTCAGGTAGTCAAGTTTATCCTCTAGTGTCCAGTGTTGTTATTGTTCAGCTTAATGGTCACTACCACCTAAGACGTATTGAGTCCTATTTCCCGGTGACCGCCGAGGAAATAGGAGCAAAATCTGAGAGAAAGGGAAAGTGAACAATTTAAATCAAACATTTTTAAAAGGTGAATTAATTCTATAAAAATCCACAGACAGTCAATTACAAGACACCCACACTCCCTTGGATTAGTGACCGGATCCTCGTAAAAGCCGTACAAAAATCCGAAACTCAAGCTGAGGTAATGTTTGGCGTTGCAATAAATATATCGAGGGAGGAGGAACAGGTATTCCAGAGTATTATAGAAGTCACCACTAATGCTTATTGCAGAGGAAAATATACACACACTAGAAGAAAGTGACACAGACGTGATCGTCACCTGATAACAACAGGAGCTGTGTAACACTGTCTCAGGTGGACACAACCTGTGATCCAGATTAATCTTGTTGTCTGGTATTTGTCGACGCTGCTTTGAAAGGTTACTACACACCAAGCTGTCTACTCTTAGGATAATATATCCTGGGAATAGAAGTGGTATAACAATGGTATACAATACTGACATGATGAGACATGCAGCATCTAGCGAGCTTTAATCAATTTGTAGACCCTTCAAGGGAGGTTCCTTGATGCTGGTGAGGGGGTCTTGATTTCCTAAATTAAGCCTGAATGCCTTCCATCACCCCCGCTCCCCCCACACACAGGCTCAGTCTAGTTTGAAGTAGTGTGTAAGCATTAATATTAGTCTGCCCAAAATCCTCCGGCATGTTAGTGGATTTCTTTGTACTTAACAATATTTTATAACATGTAAATCACACTTTATATATTATGCAAAGAAATAAAAATTTAATTAAGTTTAATTTACGGGTTTAGCGCTCCCCATGATAATAATAATAATTTATTTTGTAGACGTTTCGTCAACCAATGTCTTTATCAATACAATACATGGACATAAACTGATGACTGCAGAAGAGGAGGTAAGCAATTCCTCAGCCTAGGAGCAGGTGTTGAGCACTACACGGTGCTCAACGCCTGCTCTTGTTGAAATTCCTGGTTTTGAAGTTTCTCATTATCCATCCTGTCATTTTTCTGGCAGATGCGATTGCTACAGTGTTATGGTCCTTGAAGGTGAGATCCTATCATAATCACTCCCAGGTCTTTGACGTTAGTTGAAATTCAACAAGACTGTGATGTTCAAATGCTCCTAGGCTAAGACTGATTACCTCACCTTCTATTGTCATCTGTATATAATTCTGCAAGGCTGAAGGACTACCTGGAGTATACCTGGAGAGGGTTCCGGGGGTCAACGCCCCCGCGGCTCAGTCTGTGACCAGGCCTCATGTTGGATCAGAGCCTGATCAACCAGGCTGTTACTGCTGGCCGCACGCAGTCCAACGTACGAACCAGTGCCTGCTTGAAGACAGCCAGGGATTTGTTGGTAACCTGATGTGTGGGAGCAGTTGAACAGTCTTGCCCTGACACTTATTGTGTTCTCTCAACGTGCTAGTGGCACCCTTTTCATTATCTAGAGTTCCGAGGTTCGGTCCTCAGGTCTGTGTAACCTCTGTTAATCGAACCTGATCAATGAGCTGGCGAGGCAGTCTAGAAATCAAGCCTGGCTGGTCGGGACACTGTCCTGTCCATCCTCTTGAAGAGCCATTTTGGTAACCTATGCTGGGTTACAGTTGGGCCTGACACTTATTGTGTTCTCAGTGTAGTGCACCCCACTTTTCATTGGGGGATGTTACATCGTCTGCCGAGTCTTTTGCTTTCGTAGGGAGTGACACTCGTGTGCAAGTTTGGTATTAATCCCTCTAGGATTTTCCAAGTGTATATAATAATGTATCTCTCCCGCATGCATTCCAGGGAGTACAGGTTTAGGAACTTCAAGCATTCCCAGTAATTGAGGTGGTTTATTGCAGTTATGCGTGCCGTGAAGGTTCTCTGTACATATTCTAGGTCAGCAATTTCACCTGCTTTGAAAGGTGCAGTTAGTGTGCAGCAATATTCCAGCCTAGATAGAACAAGCGACCTGAAAAGTGTCAACATGGGCTTGGCATCCCTGGTTTTGAAGGTTCTCATTATCCATCCTGTCATTTTTCTGGCAGATGCGATTGCTACAGTGTTATGGTCCTTGAAGGTGAGATCCTGTCATAATCACTCCCAGGTCTTTGACGTTAGTTTTTTGCTCTATTGTGTGGTTGGAATTTGTTTTATACTCCGATGAGATTTTAATTTCCTCACGTTTTCCATATCGGAGTAATTGAAATTTCTCATCATTGAACTTCATATTGTTTTCTGCAGCCCATTTAAAGATTTGGTTGATGTCTGCTAGGAGTTTTGCAGTGTCTTCAATGGTGGACACTGTCATGCAGATTCGGGTGTCATCTACAAAGAAAGACACGGCACTGTGGCTGATATCCCTGTCTATGTCCGATATGAGGATGAGGAACAGGATGGGAGCAAGTACTGTGCCTTGTGGAACAGAGCTTTTCACCGTAGCCGCCTCAGACTTTATTCTGTTAACTACTACTCTTTGTGTTCTACTTGTTAGGAAATTATAGATCCATCTACCAACTTTTCCTGTTATTCCTTTATCACGCATTTTGTGTGCTATCACACCATGGTCACACTTATGAAAGGCTTTTGCAAAGTCTGTGTATATAACATCTGCATTATGTTTGTCTTCTAGAGCATCCAGGACCTTGTCGTAGTGGTCCAGTAGTTGGGACAGACAGGACGACCTGCTCTAAACCCATGCTGCCCTGGGATGTGTAACTGATGGTTGTCTAGATGAGTTGCGATCTTCCTTCTTAGAACCCTTTCAAAGATTTTATGATATGAGACATTAGCGCTATTGATCTGTAGTTCTTTGCTATTGCTTTACTGCCGCCTTTGTGGAGTGGGGCTATGTCTGTTGTTTTTAGTAACTGCGGGACGACCCCAGTTTCCATGCTCCCTCTCCATAGGATGTTAAAAGCACGTGATAGGGGCTTCTTGCAGTTCTTGATGAACACTGAGTTCCATGAGTCAGGGCTGGAGCAGAGTGCATGGGCATGTCATTTATCGCTTTTCCGAAGTCATTTGGCGACAGGGTGATGTCAGATAGGCTTGCGTCTACCAGGTTCTGTGGCACTCTCATAAAAAAATAATTTAGGCCTTCGACTTTCAGTCTGGTTAGCGGCTCGCTAGAAACTGAGTCATACTGGGACTTTAGTAACTCACTCATTTCCTTGCTGTCATCTGTGTAGGACCCATCTCGTTTTAGTAGGGGCCCAATACTGGATGTTGTTCTCGACTTTGATTTGGCATAAGAAAAGTAATATTTAGGGTTTCTTTCAATTTATTTATGGCTTTTAGTTCTTCCCGCGTTTCTTGATTCCTGTAAGATTCCTTTAGTTTTAATTCAATGTTTGCTATTTCTCTGACCAGTGCCTCCCTATGTATTTCAGATATATTGGCCTCTTGTAGCCGCTCTGTTATTCTTTGCCTTCACCTGTATAGGTAGCGCCTCTCTCTTTCTAGTTTACATCTTCTCCTCCTTTTCCTTAAGGGAATTTGCCTTGAGCAAACCTCAAGTGTCACAGAGTTAATTTGTTCTAGACATAGGTTAGGATCCGTGATGCTTAGGCTATCTTCCCATTTGTTATTGAAGTTGAAATTGGAGAAGGCTCCATAGCGACTCATCACATTTTGTCAATCTGGGGCCCCCCTCATACATGTCTGGACCTCTATTATATTGTGATCTGAGTATATTGTTTTTGATATGATGACATTTCGTATCAGATCATCATTGTTAGTGAAGATGAGGTCCAGCGTATTCACCAATCTTGTAGGCTCTATTATTTGCTGGTTTAAGATGAATTTAGTGCAGAGATTTAAAAGCTCGTGTGTGTGCGAGTTTTCATCTGAGCTGCCTCCTGGTGTTATCTCTGCTACCACATTATTTGCAATATTCCTCCATTTTAGGTGCCTTAGGTTGAAGTCCCCCAGGAGCAAGATGTTGGGGGCAGGAGCTGGACGATTTTCCAGACAGTGGTCAATTTTCAGAAGCTGTTCCTGGAATTGTTGGGACATTGCATCCGGAGGCTTGTATACAACCACGATGATCAGGTGTTGATTCTCGATCTTTACTGCTAAAAGTTCAACTACATCATTTGAGGCATATAGTAGTTCTGAGCATATAAGTGACTCTGTGATATACATGCCAACTCCCCCTCCCCTTTTGCCTGTTCACTCTGTCACCTCTGTATAGGTTGTAGCCAGGGATCCATATTTCATTGTCCAAGTGATCCTTTATGTGGGTCTCTGTAAAAGCCGCAAACATTGCATTTGACTCTGTAAGCAGTCCAGGGATGTAAGGTATTTTGTTGTTCGTCGCTAGCTTTAGACCCTGTATATTTGCAAAGATGAATGTCGTCGGATGGGTGGTATTGGTGGTATGGGGATGGGTCTTTTTTTCCTGGCACTAATATCTGTTGTTCTGGAGTGGAGGCCATTGACTGTGGTTCCACTCCAGAAATGATTGCAGTTGGTGTACGATTTCTGTCATTTCTGGAGCTAAAAAAACTCTCTCTCTGGAGTGGCTTTGGCTACCCAGGTTTTCCAATGGTCTGGATGTTCTGTGTCGTCTTGTAACCTTTAGGTGGTGTGCCTGGCAATATAGGTTATAGCACTGTCTTTCCTGAACTGATGAGTGACACATTTCAGGGTGGAAAGGTTTGAGTGGTGAGTTGGTGTTTGCATAGATTGTTCTGTGTATGTGATGGGCGCAGTAAAAGGTGTGTATGTCTTGTGTGGTGAGTAAGTTTGGGTTTTTGAGTGTTGGTGGAGTGTGTTGTCTGGAGTGTGAGTGTGTTGTTATTCTGGCTGCTGCTTTTTGTTCTGAGGTGAGTTGTTGATGTGGGGCCCCGTGCGCAGATTCCGTGGGTGGGGTGGGGTGGGTTGTGTTGGGTGGGGAGCTGGTTGTGGAGCATGGTACCGTGTCTTGGATGGTATTCCCACGGTCTTTGAGACTTTCTTGGAAATTTGTTGTATATGTGTCTGAAATTTGAGGCCACTGTCAAGATGGATTCCCAAGAATTTTCCCTCTGTGAGTTTTGTGATAGGGGACCCGTTTATCATTATGTTAAATGGTCCGTTTGTAGCTCTGTTCCCAAATTGGATAAAATAGGTTTTATCAATATTGAGAGTAAGTTTGTTGGTCATCATCCAGGTAGATATTTTCTGTAATTCAGTATTTGCAGTGTTGGCTAGTATGTCTGGGCTTGGGTGTGAGATAACGTATGTAGTGTCATCTGCAAAAGTATGGGTTTGAGTAGTTGAGATGCATTTGGTAGGTCGTTAATGTAAATGAGAAAGAGTAGTGGCCAAGAACACTTCCCTGTGGACACCTACGGTAATAGTTTGCGCGGTGGAGCTAGCTCCATTTGTGTACACATATTGGTTTCTGTTGCTAAGGTATGATTTTAGGTAGTTGAGGGAGTGTCATCTTATACCATAGTGTGATAATTTTAGGTGTAACAGATCATGGTCAACTGTATCAAAAGCTTTACGTAAATCAATGAAGATTCCCACTGGGATTTCTTTTTTCTCAAGGGCGGTGTAAATTATTTCTAACATGTGTATAATGGCATCATTTGTATTTTTATTAGGCCTGAATCCAAATTGACAGTGGTTGAGTACGTTGTTGGAGGTGAGGTAGGAATATATTTGTCTATGAAGTAATTTTTCAAAGATTTTGGAGAGAAGAGGTAAGACAGAGAGTAGGATTGCAGATGAGCAAGGAGGCTTTAGAGTGGGTAGGGGATGTGTAGATCAAGTGTTTACAGTGAAGCATATATGTGAACAGTATTTAGATAAAGGTAGAGAAGTTTTCATTGCATTTATGGATTTAGAAAAGGCATATGATAGAGTGGATAGGGAAGCAATGTGGCAAATGTTGCAAGTGTATGGAATAAGTAGTAAGTTAGTGAAGGCTGTAAAGAGTTTTTATGAGGATAGTGAGGCTCAGGTTAGGGTGTGTAGGAGAGAGGGAGATTACTTCCCGGTAAAAGTAGGTCTTAGACAGGGATGTGTAATGTCACCATGGTTGTTTAATATATTTATAGATGGGGTTGTAAAAGAAGTAAATGCTAGGGTGTTGGGGAGAGGGGTGGGATTAAATTATGGGGAATTAAATGCAAAATGGGAGTTGGCACAGTTACTTTTGCTGATGATACTGTGCTTATGGGAGATTCTAAAGAAAAGTTGCAAAGGTTAGTGGACGAGTTTGGGAGAGTGTGTAAAGGTAGAAAGTTGAAAGTGAACATAGATAAAGAGAGTAAGGTGATGAGGGTATCAAACGATTTAAATAAAGAAAAATTGGATATCACATTGGAGAGAGGGATTATGGAAGAAGTAAATGTTTTCAGATATTTGGGAGTTGACGTGTCAGCGGATGGGTTTATGAAGGATGAGGTTAACCATAGAATTGATGAAGGAAAAAAGGTGAGTGGTGCGTTGAGATATATGTGGAGACAAAAAACGTTATCCATGGAGGCAAAGGGAATGTACGAAAGCATAGTGGTTCCAACACTCTTATATGGGTGTGAAGCATGGGTTGCAAATGCTGCAGCGAGGAGGAGGCTGGAGGCAGTGGAGATGTCCTGTCTAAGGGCAATGTGTGGTGTAAATATTATGCAGAAAATTCGGAATGTGGAAATTAGGAGAAGGTGTGGAGTTACTAAAAGTATTTGTCAGAGGGCTGAAGAGGGTTGTTGAGGTGGTTTGGTCATTTAGAGAGAATGGATCAAAGTAGAATGACTTGGAGAGCGTATAAATCTGTAGGGGAAGGAAGGCGGGGTAGGGGTCGTCCTAGAAAAGGTTGGAGGGAGGGGGTAAAGGAGGATTTGTCGGCGAGGGGCTTGGACTTCCAGCAAGCATGTGTGAGCGTGTTAGATAGGAGTGAATGGAGACGAATGGTTTTTTGGACATGACGATCTGTTGGAGTGTGAGCAGGGTAACATTTTGTGAAGGGATTCAGGGAAACCAGTTAATTTGATTTAGTTGGACTTGAGTCCTGGAAATGGGAAGTACAATGTCTGCACTTTGGGGGAGGGGTCTGGGATAGTGACAGCTGGGAGGGACTATTCTCAGCTGTCGTATCTGAGCGCCTCTGCAAAGACAGTGATTATGTATGAGTGTGGTGAAAGTGTTGAATGATGATGAAAGTATTTTCTTTTTGGGGATTTTCTTTCCTTTTGGGCCACCCTGCCTCAGTGGGAAACGGCTGACGTGTTGAAAGAAAGAAAGACCTAGTTGGAGTAATCTTGTTAGGACTGCATGGTCTAGTGGATAACAACTGGCTTGCTAGTTTTAGGACTGGCTTGCCATGGGTAGCATTGAAAATTAGGTTGAACAAATATTCTGTTAGTGGGATGGAATGTGAAGGACCTGCCTAGTATGGGCCAACAGGCCTGCTGCAGTGTTCCTCCTTTCTTATGTTCTTATGTTCTTAAAAGCTTACAGAAAGGGAGGTTGCATTTTCCTGTTGTCATATGGGCACGACATTTTCTGGGGTGGTCAAAGTTGCATGTCCCATCTGTTTTCCCAGAAATTCAATGCCTGCAGATACCAAATGCATAATATTTGCATAGGCCTGGTTTATGTTTGCCTTGTTTGCCTTGTTTTTTTGTGACTGTGTTCCCGAATGTATTGCCTATTGGTGCGTGTTTTTCTGTCTCATTTCTATCTTCAGCACTAGTGCTAACGTCCCTTTGTTCCATCTCCAACACTAGCACCTTCAGGATCACTGTCTCCAGACAAATACACAGAGCACTGTCCCAGGACAACACTAGCACCCTCAGGAGCACTGTCCTCCAGGACAACACTAGCACCCTCAGGAGCACTGTCCTCTAGGACAACACTAGCACCCTCAGGAGTACTATCCTCCAGGACAACTCTAGCAACCTCAGGAGCACTGTTTTCTAGGACAACACTAGCTCCCTCAGGAGCACTGTCCTCCAGTACAACACTAGCACCCTCAGGAGAACTATCCTCCAGGACAACACTAGCACCCTCAGGAGCGCTGTCGTTCAAGACAGCCCCTTTCCCAAACCACCCATCTTATTTTCCCAGCTGTCATACCATGTTGACATTTCTTTTAAGAAGGATCTTTTATTGGTGTTCTTTTCTTTTAATATAGATGCAATTCCCTCATACAGGTGTACCCGTTTGGGCAGCCCCAAAAACATCTCTCTGAGTTTATGTCAAGGGTGATCACTGGTTGAAAATCCCTGCATATACCATGGGACCATTGACCACAGAGATTGCAAGCAATCCAGGCCTGTTTTCGTCCCTTACCCTTTCGGGTAACGGCCGGATTCAAACGGATTCGTTGAAAACAAGGTCTCCTCTGACCGGATTCATAGGATGACGGGGTTTACGCCCTTATTAAACACCCAAACAGAACTACAACAAATAGATACAATACAAATTGACAGCTAGCTAGGAGAGTGGTCAGTGTTGTAAGATGACCACCACCATGAAGATCTGTGTAGTCTGTGTAGTCCTTTCGACTACACAGATCTTCATGGTGGTCATCTTACAACACTGACCACTCTCTACTAGCTTCAGTTTGATTGTATTTGTGTAGTTCTGTTTGGAGTGTTTAATAGGGCGTGTAAACCCGTCATCCATGAATCCGGTCAAGAGACCTTGTTTTCAACGAATCCGTTGAATCGGCCGTTCTTCACTTGTTCTTGACGAATCCGGCGAATCCGGATTAGTGGGAGAGTATTTAACAGAGTAATATGTGTTCAGTTTGATACAAAAAATATAGCTTGCGTGATGGAGCAGCCGTGCTGCTCGTTGGTTCACTTGTTCTTGACGAATCCGGATTAGTGGATCACATTATTTTGGACGTATCCAGTCGGTGATTTGGACTAGCACATGAAAGGACTACTGGAAGAATAATTAACAGTAATATGTGTTCAGTTTGATACAAAAAGTATAACTTGCGTGTTGGAGCAGCCGTGGCTTCTGAAGATGAAGATTACTGGAGGAATATTTGATTTCCGTTGTGTATATTGCGACCGCTGCTAACTACAGGTTTAGTGTATTACCACAAACTGTAACGTCACTCCATCGCGATAAGTACCGATTTGTTACTAGTTAATAGCTACGGCAACACTGTAAGGTTTCTGAATGATGACACTAGGTGGATGGTATCACTAAATTTTAGGTCAGGTACACTGGCAGGTTTAAAAATTATTAATACGAGCTGACCAGCATGGTAGGGTTCGGCGACTGTTGGCAACTGTTTACCACATGAACCTTGCGTCTTTAGGCCTAAATTCACCTTAACTTTCACCTTACATTTATTTGAGTATCTTATCTATATATTACAGTACCACTGGGATAAACACTATAACACTATATATGACACTATTATCTTGGAGACTCTTTCCTCTGGCAAAAAAAGGTTCTAGTATTGTTGTTATTTGCAACGGTACACTAAGCCTAACGTCCCCTCTTGAAAGTATACTCTGGCAGGTATTGCACACTAATTCTCCTTTTTGACGCAGTGTATACTATTTTTCCTGCTAATTTGGTTCCAAGCGCTGGACGGATGAACCTTATAAGTTCACTGGCACAGTCTAGAGTTCTGGCACGCAAACGAGATCGCGATAATCACGAAAAACACGGAGCACGGGCACGCGGGGCACTCGGGCACTCGCCACTTATATCCTGTCTATGTCTGATATGAGGGATGAGGAACAGGATGGGAGCGAGTACTGTGCCTTGTGGAACAGAGCTTTTACACTGTAGCCGCCTCAGACTTTACTCTGTTGACTACTACTCTTTGTGTTCTACTTGTTAGGAAATTATAGATCCATCTACCAACTTTTCCTGTTATTCCTTTATCACGCATTTTGTGTGCTATTACACCATGGTCACACTTGTTAAAGGCTTTTGCAAAGTCTGTGTATATAATATCTGCATTCTGTTTGTCTTCTTGAGCATCCAGAACCTTGTCGTAGTGGTCAGTAGTTGGGACAGACAGGAGCGACCTGCTCTAAACCCATGCTGCCCTGGGTTGTGTAATTGATGGGTATCTAGATGAGTGGCGATCTTGCTTCTTAGAACCCTTTCAAAGATTTTTATGATATGGGACGTTAGCGCTATTGGTCTGTAGTTCTTTGCTATTGGTTTACTGCCGCCTTTGTGGAATGGGGCTATGTCTGTTGTTTTTAGTAACTGCGGGACGACCCCAGTGTCCATGCTCCTCTCCATAGGATGTTAAAAGCACGTGATAGGGGCTTCTTGCAGTTCTTGATGAACACGGAATTCCATGAGTTTGGGCCTGGAACGGAGTGCATGGGCATGTCATTTATTGCCTTTTCGAAGTCATGTGGCGTCAGGGTAGTCAGATAGGCATGCGTCTGCCAAGTTCTGTGGCACTCTCATAAAATTCATTTAGGTCTTCGACTTTGTCTGGTTAGCTTACGTAAAACAAGAAGATTCCCAGTGGATTTCTTTTTTCAAGAGCGGTGTATATTATTTCTAGCATGTGTATGATAGCATCATTTGTGTTTTTATTAGGCCTGAAACCAAACTGACAGGGGTTGAGTATGTTGTGGGAGATGAGGTAGGAATAGATTTGCCTATGAATTAACTTCTCAAAGATTTTGGAGAGAAGGGTAAGTTAGATATTGGCCTATAGTTATTCAGGTCTGTTTGATCTCCTCCGTTATGTATGGGGTAACCCTCGCTATTTTGAGTGTTGATGGGAAGGTGGATGATTCAATGGATTTGTTAAAGAGTGTTGCAATAATTAGTGATAGTACTTGAGAAGCTTTTTTGTATATAAAAGATGGTAAGTTATTTAGATCTCCTGCCTTGTTTTTTAATGTGTTAATAATAAGCGAGACTTCTGTTGGGTTGGTCGGAGCTAAGAATAGTGTATTCGGGTAGGTTCAGTCAGTGAGGTAAGCGTTAGGTGGAGTGTTTGAACTTTGGATTTTGCTTGTCAACTTTTTTCCTATTGTGGAGAAGAAAAGATTTAGTCTGTTTGCTGTTTCAGTTGGTGGAAGCAGCGGTTCATCTGGGTTTGTCAGTTTGATTGTTTTATTTCTGGATATTTTTTTTAGTTCCTAGAATTTCAGATAGGGTTTTCAAGGTCTTTTTCATATCACCTCTTAAGTTATTTAATCTGTTCTCGTAATACAATTTTTTTGACCTTCTTATCAGGCTGGTAAGGTCTGATGAGTAACGTTTATTTGTTCTCTTGTTATTTGACCCCTTCTGTACTGTTTTTCATATAGGTGTTTTATATTAATGGATTTGAGAATGCTGGGTGTTAGCCAGGGATTTTTTAGTTTCTGTTTAGTATTTTTAGGGCAATGCATGTTATAGAGGTATTGGGTCTTTTTTAGAAAATTATTAATACATATATCATTATCTGTATAGGTCTAACTCGGTTTGCCAGTCGATGTATGACATAGCTGTTATGAAGTTATTAATAGCTGCCTCATTATGTAGTCTGAAAGTAACTTTAGTAGTCTCTTGGGGTAATTTACCTAGGTTGGTTATGAGAAAGGTAGGGTAGTGGTCTGTGGTATTATCTGTGATTATGCCTGATTTTAGAGGGGATATGGTGTTAGTCCAGATGTGGTCTAATAGGGAGGCACTAGTCTCAGAGATTCTTGTTGGTTTTGTTACTGTTGGTAGAAGCAAGCAGTTGCTCATAATGTTTGTGAATTCAGTTTTTTGTGGGTCCTGATCTTGTAGGAGATTGATATTGAAGTCTCCTGTTAGTATTAAGTGGTCTTTGTTCATGTGTGCATCAGTAATCATACTTCCTAATTTTTCACTAAATTGGCTAATATTTGATTGTGGTACTCTGTAGATGTTTATCACTGTGAGAGGTTTTTGTAGGTATTTGGATTTAAACTTAGCTATTAAATATTCTCCATGTGCATCTCTTGTGCAAGTATTGTTGATACATTCAAGCTGGTCGGAATAGTAAATAGTTGTGCCACCCCTTGTTGGTCTGGCCTAACGCTAAATGGATCACCCATCACAAGACTCACAGAGGAAAATTCCTAGGAATCCACTGAAATGCGGCAACCTCCACCCCAGTCACCCTGGGGTCGACAGAGCACCAGACGATGCCACATTGTCTGTTCCCTCAGGTAGAGACTTGGAGTGGATACAAAAAATATGAATGGGAATATGGAAAACAAACAACATGGGGAAATTACTGGAATATGAGAGAATAGACGGTAGCATTATATTCTCTTGGGAGTATGCTGCTACCACCTGCTCTTTTAATAGTGGAAAGGATAAAAGAAACGATAGTCATAGGAGAAGGGTTAGAGCAGGAGAAAACCCAGTGAGAAATAATACAGGATAGTTATAACAAGATAGGGGTCCTGATAAGTACTGGCTCTTAGGGTAGCATGGCCTGAAAACACGAGCAGTAGGCACCTTATCAGGGCTTGACTCTTCAAAAAAATGATATACTCAATATGTTATTCAATTTAACTTCAGACACATGTACCTGGTATACATGGCTCAAAGGAGAAGTAAAACATACCCAGATATAACCACTTACAATTTAATAAACACATTACAAGTGTATCTGAAATTGTTTATACCAAAGAAGAAAAATCTCTAGTAGCACATACTTATTTATTATTATAGCAGGCCTGGCTTACTGATGTTAAAACTACCTCCCAACATAAGTTCCCAAGGACTCCATTGCTTTCCATACTGAAGTTTAAGTGTCTTGATCCATTCCTTCTTTGGGATGCTCCTGAGACCTTCCAATCCCAGATTACAAGCCTGGTCTGATCCTCCAGGGCTAGGGTGTTTAAGGTCTCTCTAGCACTATATCCTTTCCTCAGTATCTCTGGTGGATCTCTCCTACTTTGTAGGCATCTCTTTGGGGGTGCCTGGTTGCTGCTAAACCTTGTTAGCAGCAGTATAATCAATATGAGAAGTTGAAAAGGGCTTCTTAAGCTCACAAAGGTGTGAGAGTGGTTATGGAAACCCTTCCTCGTGTTCCCTCCTTGTTTTGAATAGCACTCCTCTTGGGGCCCAGTCTCTGGACCCTATATACCTCTGTAATCTGCAAATACCTTTGTAACTTGTCATGATTGTGACCATCTGAGTTCATTACCTTTGTAACTTGCTCAGCTATCAAACTTTGAGGTCCAGTCCCTGACCCATTATGTACCTCTGTAATCTTTTGACTACGCCCACAGGATGGGTATGGGGTACATAATAAAGATATCAAACTAACTCCCTCTCATGTACACAAACTCTTACAAATTTCTACACAAGAAGGTCCACTCCACCTGTCTGCTCGCCCTTTTCTACTAGTAATTATCAATTGCTACTTGTTACTGAGTACTTGATATCCTATTCCTTATCTTACTATGAGAGTTGACCGTTCACAAACACTTAGCGGTTAGGTAATTGGAACTCACACCCAATACCATAAAAACCACACATAGGTGAGATGTAGCTTGTCCAGCGTGTAGTAGCCTGTAGATGTTCTGGCGTATATCCACTTTCGTTTCTTGTCGATATATAATATAACCTATTCACTGTATTACCTGGAGTTTACCTGGAGAGAATTCCAGGGGTCAACGCCCCCGCGGCCCGGTCTGTGACCAGGCCTCATGTTGGACCAGAGCCTGATCAACCAGGCTGTTACTTCTGGCTGCACGCAGTCCAACGTACGAACCATAGCCTGGCTGGTCAGGTACCGACTTTAGGTGCCTGTCCAGTGTCTGCTTGAAGACAGCCAGGGGTTTGTTGGTAATCCCCCTGATGTATGCTGGGAGGCAGTTGAACAATCTTGGGCCCCTGACACTTATTGTGTTGTCCCTCAACGTGCTAGTGGCACCCCTGCTCTTCATTGGGGGGATGTTACATTGCCTGCCTCTTCATTGGGGGGATGTTACATTGCCTGCCGAGTCTGTTGCTTTCGTACGGAGTGATTTTTGTGTGCAAGTTTGGTACTACGCCCTCGAGAATTTTCCATGTGTATATAATAATGTATCTCTCCCGCCTGCGTTCTAGAGAGTATGGGTTTAGGAACTTCAAGCGTTCCCAGTAGTTGAGGTGGTTTATCGCACTTATGCGTGCGGTGAAGGTTCTCTGCACATTTTCAAGGTCGGCAAAACCAGCCTAGATAGAACAAGCGATCTGTAAAGTGTGATGTTAAATTTTCATTTTTTTATTAAACCAAACTTATAAACTCAATGTAATACTTTTTTTCTAAATTCTCATATATACTATAAGACAATCCAATTTTTTTTTTAAATGAACCAGGCGTATCCCACCGAGGCTGGGTGGCCTAAAAAGAAAAACAAAAGTTTTTCTTTTTACATTTAGTAATTTATACAGGAGAAGGGGATACTGGCCCCTTGCTTGCAGCATTTAAGTCATCTCTTGCGACATGCATGGCTTACAGAGGAAGGATTCTTCTCTCCTTTCCCATGGAGAGAGAGGGTAGAGAGGCATAGAGAAGGGGTAGATACATGTAGAGAGGTAGGTAGGTTTAGTTTAGTTTGGTGTACTTGGAGCGAGAGGAGTGATCACAAGATTGACCCCCCCATCTGGTCTCAGAAGGAAGGGAGATTTCTCCAGCTTCAATTCCACGTGGCTGCTCTCTAGTTGTATTTCTGCTGCCAACAGCAGCTTAGCCAAGGCCACCTTGGCCTCCATCAAGGCAAACCGCATAGCTAACAGAAAATACTCATTACTGTATAAAGCTGAATGAGGCATTTAGAAAGATATATTTTGGCATTTTAAAACAAATAAGGTTAGATGTATAGATGCACACACTTATGTTCTTTCATGAATACAGGTTACTGAACTTGCCTATGCAATTCCTAGGTCCCAACCCAAATGGCATGTGAGTAAAGCTGGTGACGTTGGCCCTGTTTTCTGGGAGAAAGCGGTCGGGTTGAAACTCCTCTGGCTCTGGCCAGTAGCGAGAGTCATGGTGCAAACTCCAGATTGGAATGGTCACCAAGTCACCAGGATGTAGAGTCAGTTCAGTGCCAGGTATTCTGTTGGGACAAGTGTTTTTCTATTACTGAAGTGTGGTATAGTACTTGTCTTCTCAATAAAATAGCAAATAATGTGACAGCAGAAAAAAGGCACTTTGACAAGCTCTCAAAAAACACATGATTAGCAAACCTTTGGTGTCTTTATCAGAATTCGTGCAGCTGATGTAATCAGATTTACTGATCATGCTGTCAACAACGAGGCCTGGTCTGTGGCTGATTTGCATTAGCATATAACATCCGGAATGATCCAGAGGGAGTGTGAGGCTAGCCTTAGACTAAAAGAGGCAATACTGCCTATATTTGAGAAAAAAACACTAGAGCAAGGTCATGGAAAGTTGGTATTATTCTTTTGACAAGTACTATTCAACCTGGGTGACTAGTCACCCAAGGGTGACCAAGATTAGAGCCAGTGGTTACTTGGCTGGCTGGTGTGTCCCAGGGGTGACCCTACTCAGAATGGTAATATGGCCCTAATCTGAACCATTCCGGGGTGACTAGTCATCCTGGATGAAAAACACTGGTTAAGGGATACATTATAAATACACAGGTACGTTTGTAATTTAGTTACATTTCAAATACCTCATCGAGCTCCTCAGAACTGGGATGCGTAACCATGATACAACAAGCATTACCCTTCTCAACATAACATGAAGATACTGGTAAAGAAAACTAATTACTCTTGGATCCTTAGTTTCCCTATATGAGTCTTTTGCCTAGTTCCGTCAGGAACTTGGATGTGCTCTTCTTCATAAGCCGAGAGTATCTGAACCTAAGGGAACAAACCTTTTACAATGATTTGTAATGGTAGATGACGGTCTTGCAGATGGATTTGTGTTAAACATGGAAAGAGCAGGAGTCTGTTTCTGTCTATGAGAACGTCAAGAAAGGGTATTTTTTATCATTCACTTTGGTTTCTAAGGTTAAATGAACTGACAGCTCAAAGTTTAAGTTGTCCCACGCTTGAAGGGGACAACTGTTATTTCCAGGTTTACGGCAAACCCACCTCTAAGAACGATATCATAATAACAATACAGATCACGTCATGACACCAAAACAAATAGGTATCCTAATATCTTGTATGTATATAGAATTTGCAGTCTCAGTTTTCTGAAAGATTAATGTAAAGCAACTAAAGATATCTTCAATAAACTACATTATCCCTTAAATTTTATTCAAACTTGTAGAAAAAGAGCCAAATAAAGAATGACTCCTAGAAGTGATAGCAAAACAAAGATATGCACACAAATAAGCCTTGCATAGGAGAGGAGCTTACGACGACGTTTCGGTCTGACTTGGGTCATTCACACAGTCACACCGGTCCAAGTTGGACCGATACGTTGCTGTTAAGCTGCTCTTTCCTATGTGAGGGTTATTTGTGCTTATTTGTGCATTGTTCCAGTCACGGTATTGTGCCTTTTGATATTTTGAAAAGTTATAAGAAATTAGTTAATTTTTTTCTAAGTAAATCCTTTACATGTCTGATAAAAAATACTTATTTTATAAATATTATTGTGACCCGAAGACCTACTTGTATGTTTTGGTGCACAAGCGTTCTCCAAATGTTACTGGTGAGTAGAGTCTTAGAGTTTCTGAAATATTAATAAATAATCAATTAGATGTGTTTCTGTAGCTCTGAGATCCGAGAAAGGTATCCCCATATCCTATAAACTCAGCCCCCTCTACCTCAATGGTCGCAAAATGAATGAAAGGAAAAAAGGCAGTGAGGCACAGGTTTCTAGTGCACAGAAACGTCAGCATTGAAAATTTTCAGCCAAACCAAAGTGGCATTTACAAGTTATTAAACAGGAACTAATATCGTAATTTCTTCAATAACGATCATCAAAGAAAGAGTAAAGAGGCACAATACTGTGAGTGGAACATTACTGGAATAACCAGCACAGGAGAATGGAACTTATGACGATCTTTCAGTCTGACCTGGAGAATTGACTAGCCATACCACTGACGAATTAATAAGAACATAAGAAAGGAGAAACACTGCAGTAGGCCTGTTGGCTCATACTTGGCAGCTCCTTTACAATACCAACCCACTAACAGAACATTTGCCCAACCCACTTTTAGTGCTACCCTAACAATACGTTCTGACAAATCTATTTACTCACGTGCAAGTCCCACTCAAATCCAACCCCTCTCATTCATGTATTTGTCCAACCTAAACTTGAAACTACCCAAGGTTTTAGCTTCAATAACCCTACTAGGCAGACTGTTCCACTCATCAACTTCCCTATTTCCAAACTAATACTTTCTTATATCCTTTATATATCTAAACTTATGTAATTTGAATCCATTACTGCGGGTTCTCTCTTGGAGGATACCCGTTTTTATGCAACAATTTAAATGATCACGGACATGAGTGCCACCCCACCCCCTTTCCCGATACTTCTGTCTACTTGGAACAATTTAAAACCCTGAATGTGACATTCGGCAGGCATGTCCCGATTTTTCATATTAAACCATGTCTCAGTTATTGCAAAAACATCAGCTCTGTAATCTTTTGACTACCTCCCACAGGATGGGTATGGGGTGCATAATAAAGATATTAAACTAACTAACCGCTGGACTTCTGTTGCTTACACTTCTTGATATAAATCCCAGTAATCTGTTTGCCTTATTACGTACGCTTAGGCATTGCTGTCTTGGTTTAAGGTTTCTGCTTTCCATAACCCCCTAGTCCTTTTCGCAATCTGTATGGCTAAGTTCTAAGTTATTTAACTTATAAGTGTTTGGGTTATGGACGCTCCCGAGCTTCAGAACCTTGCATTTATCTACATTGAACTGCATCTGCCACTTTTCTGACCAGGAATTGAGTTTGTCTAAATCCTCCTGAAGTTCCCTGACATCTACGTTTGAATAAATTATCCTACCTATCTTCGTGTCATTGGCGAATTTACTCATATCACTAGTAATTCCCTCATCAAGGTCATTGATATATATTATAAACAACAACGGACCAAAGACTGATCCCTGTGGAACGCCACTTGTTACAGATACCCACTCGGATTATACCCCATTTAAGCACACTCTCTGCTTCCTATTGGTGAGCCATGACTCAATCCATGACCACACTTTTCCCCCAATGTCATGAGCTGCCACTTTCTTTAACAGTCTCTGGGGCGGTACTCTATCAAAAGCCTTACTAAAATCTAAATAAACAATATCGAATTCTTTATCGTGATCAACAGCCTCAAAAGCTTTACTGAAGAAGGTTAATAAATTAGTTAGGCAGGAACGGCCCCTCGTGAATTCATGCTGAGTATCATTAATCAAATTATGATTATCAAGATGGCTTCTTATAATATCAGCTATAATTTACTCTAGTAATTTGCCTACAATTGATGTCAGGCTTATTGGGCGGTAATTTGACGGTAGTGACTTGTCCCCTGCTTTAAAAATAGGAATTACATTAGCCATCTTCCACATATCAGACACTACACCTGTTTGAAGAGATAAATTAAAAATATTAGTTAATGGTTCACAGAGTTCCATTTTGCATTCCTTAAAAACCCTTGTAAAAGCTCATCAGGACCCGGCAATTTATTTTGTTTCAGTCGGTCTAGTTGTTTCATAACCATTTCACTAGTGACTGTGATATTACATAATTTATCTTCTTCAGGCCCACTATAAAAATTAATTATTGGGATATTGTTAGTGTATTCCGTGTGAAAACCGAGAGAAATAATTATTAAAAATCGAACACATTTCATTCTCTTTTGGGAGTTTTCGAATCCTAGCAACTTTATTTTCGTAGTCCCATTTAGTTTTTCTTGCCCCTTTTTTAACGTCCCTCTTAATGTCAATATACTGATTCATAAGATGACCCTCATTCTTTTGATGCGACTATAAGTCCTTTTCTTCTGCCCTAAAAGATATTTGAAACATTATTCATCCATTTTGGGTCATTTCTGTTTGATCTAATTTCTTTATATGGGATAAACGTTCTTTGGGCAGCATGTATAGTGTTAAGAAAGCTGTCATATTGATAGCTCTTCGTTACCCCAGTCAACAAATGATAAGTGTTCTCTAAGCCCATTGTAATCTGCTAAGCTAAAATCGGGTACCGTTACTGAGTCGTTCCTACTATCATACTTCCATTCAATGCTAAAGGTAATTGATTTGTGGTCGCTCGCACCAAGTTTCTCTGTAATTTTAAATTATTAACAAGAGTTTCCTTGTTTGCCAGAACCAAGTCAACAGTTTATTTTCCTGTTATGGGGTGTTATGGACTTGTTATGGGGCTATGGAACCCAGCATGTATTGTTGTAATTAATAACATGAATACCTAATTATATTGAATTATTCAGAATTTGCTTAATGAGGTCTTGAGGTCAGGCCACCCTTAAGACTTTTAAAAGAAGCTGAATTAACCTAATTTTTCAATATAATAGGTTATAAATATACACAATATAATAGGTTATAAATAACACATTTAAATAAGTAGTTAAAGTTGCATGTCTCATTATAAGTAATAAGATGTATTGTGGGTACATGTGGAGGATGTGAAAAGCGATAGGTTTTTGTTTGTTTATGTTGGAGATGGGGGGGTAGGCTGGCTGCCTCCCTCTCCTTGCCCAAGATGGCTGCAGTGAGCTGGTATGGTGTCTTGATCTTACCTTAACTTTGTTTTATGGTCAGAAAAATTGTGTTAAGAGGTAAGAGGTGTGCTGTAGATCGATGCTACCATGATATTCTGTGATCTTCAGTGTATCAAAACACTGAGGGTAGGAGTGATGTGGAGAAAAAGAGAGTTAAATGTAGCAGGTGAACCATGTGGTTTGAAGATGCTAGTTATATAAATAACAAAAAGGCACAATACCTGACTGGAACAATACACACAAACCCGCACATATAAAAAGAGTGCAGTGCTCCTTTCCTAGAATATGACTGCCTCCACTACTACTACTACCACTTCCACTACTACCTTCATTATTACCCCTCCACCACTTTCTTGTGCCCTTCCCTGTCTGACTGCCTATAAATACCCCTGTTACCTGTCCATTGTGTTAGTGTGACTTTGTAAATGATCCAAGTCGGACCAAACGTCGTCGTAAGCTCTCTCTTTTATATGTGCGGGTTGTGTGTAATGCTAGTTATATGTTTAGGATTGTAAGACCTGTACATATTATATATATCTCTTAATATAGAACTATTTTTATAATTTTGGTTTAAATAACCTTTTGAGAGGAATGGTGAGAGGACCAATAAGTTTTCAGGTACAGCAGCTGATCATGAGTAAGTATCATTTTACCCTAAGACCTTCAATACCCCATACTTCTACATGTAGTGAGAACCTTGATGATAAGTAAAGGAAAATAACATAACATTACCCCTGTAGGTTCTGTCACAAACTGCTTCGAAAAACAATCCTGAACTACTTATAAAAAGTCATTAGATTCTAAATTCCCAGTCAAAAAATTCCAATCAATATGACTAAAATTAAAGTCCCCTAGAATTACTAAGTTATCATGACTTGTGGCTTTAACAGTTTCCTTCCATAGTAGTCTTCCTTGGTCCCCATCTAAGTTTGGGGACGGTATATCACTCCTAAAACAATTTTTCATGCCCCTCTGAAAATTCTATCCAGAAAGACTCTGTATACCTGGAGAGAGTTCCACGGGTCAATGCCCCTGTGGCCCGGTCTGTGACCAGGCCTCAGGTTGGATCAGATCCTGATCAACCAGGCTGTTACTGCTGGCCGCATGCAGTCCAACGTATGAATCACAGCCTGGCTGGTCAGGTACCGACTTTAGGTGCCTGTCCAGTGCCTGCTTGAAGACAACCAGGGGTTTGTCGGTAATCCCCCTGATGTATGCTGGGAGGCAGTTGAATAGTCTTGGGCCCCTGACACTTGTGTTGTCTCTCAACGTGCTAGTGGCACCCCCGCTTTTCACTGGGGGGATGTTACATCACCTGCCGAGTCTTTTGCTTTCGTAGGGAGTGACTCTTGTGTGCAAGTTTGGTACTAATCCCTCAAGAATTTTCCACGTGTATATAATAATGTATCTCTCTCGCCTGCATTCTAGGGAGTGCAGGTTTAGGAACTTCAAGCGTTCCCAGTAACTGAGGTGGTTTATCAAAGTTATGCGTGCCATGATGGTTCTCTGCACATTTTCTAGGTCAGCAATTTCACCTGCCTTGAAAGGTGCAGTTAGTGTCAGCAATATTCCAGCCTAGATAGAACAAGCTACCTGAAAAATGTCAAGATGGGCTTGGCATCCCTGGTTTTGAAGGTTCTCATTATCCATCCTGTCATTTTCCTAGCAGATGTGATTGCTACGGTGTTATGGTCCTTGAAGGTGAGATCCTCTGACATGATGACTCCCAGGTCTTTGACATTAGTTTTTCGCTCTATTGAGTGATTGGAATTTGTTTTGTACTCCGATGATATTTTAATTTTCTCACGTTTTCCATATCTGAGTAATTGAAATTTCTCATCATTGAACTTCATATTGTTTTCTGCAGCCCATTTAAAGATTTGGTTTATGTCAGCTTGGAGTCTTGCAGTGTCTTCAACGGTGGACACTGTCATGCAGATTCGTGTATCATCTGCAAAGGAAGACACGGTTCTGTGGCTTATATCCCTGTCTATGTCCGATATGAGGATGAGGAACAGGATGGGAGCGAGTACTGTGCCTTGTGCCTTGTGGAACAGAGCTATTCACTGTAGCCGCCTCAGACTTTACTCTGTTCACTATTTCTCTTTGTGTTCTATTTGTTAGGAAATTATAGATCCATCTACCAACTTTTCCTGTTATTCCTTTATCACGCATTTTGTGTGCTATTACACCATGGTCACACTTGTCAAAGGCTTTAGCAAAGTCTGTGTATATAACATCTGCATTCTGTTTGTCTTCTAGAGCATCCAAAACCTTATCATAGTGGTCCAGTAGTTGGGACAGACAGGAGCAACCTGCTCTAAACCCATGCTGCCCTGGGTTGTGTAATTGATGGGTATCTAGATGAGTGGCGATCTTGCTTCTTAGAACCCTTTCAAAGATTTTTATGATATGGGACGTTAGCGCTATTGGTCTGTAGTTCTTTCCTATTGCTTTACTGCCCCCTTTGTGGAGTGGGGCTATGTCTGTTGTTTTTAGTAACTGCGGGACGACCCCAGTGTCCATGCTCCCTCTCCATTGGATGTTAAAAGCATGTGATAGGGGCTTCTTGCAGTTCTTGATGAACACTGAGTTCCATGAGTCTGGTCCTGGAGCGGAGTGCATGGGCATGTCATTTATCGCCTTTTCGAAGTCACTTGGCGTCAGGGTAATGTCAGATAGGCATGCCATGCACTCATAAAAAATTCATTTAGGTCTTCGACTTTCAGTCTGGTTAGCGGCTCGCTAAAAACTGAGTCATACTTGGACTTTAGTAACTCACTAATTTCCTTGCTGTCATCTGTGTAGGACCCATCCCGTTTAATTAAGTAGGGGCCCAATACTGGATGTTGTTCTCGACTTTGATTTGGCATAAGAAAAGAAATACTTTGGGTTTCTTTCAATTTCATTTATGGCTTTTAGTTCTTCCGCATTTCTTGATTCCTGTAAGATTCCTTTAGTTTTAATTCTATGTTTGCTATTTCTCTGACCAGTGTCTCCCTACGTATTTCAGATAAATTGGCCTCTTGTAGCCGCTCTGTTATTCTTTACCTTCGCCTGTATAGGGAGCGCCTCTCTCTTTCTAATTTACATCTTCTCCTCCTTTTCCTTAATGGAATTTGCCTTGAGCAAACCTCTAGTGCCACAGAGTTAATTTGTTCTAGACATAGGTTAGGATCCGTGATGCTTAGGCTATCTTCCCAGTTTATATCATTTAGGAGTTGGTTTACTTGGTCCCACCTTATGTTTTTGTTATTGAAGTTGAATTTGGAGAAGGCTCCCTTGCGGCTGATCATATTTTGTCGATCTGTGGCTCCCCGCATACATGTCTGGACCTCTATTATGTTGTGATCTGAGTAGTATATTGTTTTTGATATGATGACATTTCGTATCAGATCATCATTGTTGGTGAAGATGAGGTCCAGCATATTCTCTAATCTTGTAGGCTCTACTATTTGCTGGTTTAAGGTGAATTTGGTGCAGAGATTTAAAAGTTCATGTGTGTGCGAGTTTTCATCTGAGCTGCCTCCTGGTGTTATCTCTGCTACCACATTGTTTGCAATATTCCTCCATTTTAGGTGCCTTAGGTTGAAATCCCCCAGGAGCAAGATGTTGGGGGCAGGAGCTGGAAGATTTTCCAGACAGTGGTCAATTTTCTGAAGCTGTTCCTGGAATTGTTGGGATGTTGCATCCTAGGCTTTATGTCAACCATGATGACCAGGTTTTGATTCTCGATCTTTATTGCTAATACGTCAACACCATCATTTGAGGCATTTAGTAGTTCTGAACATATAAGTGACTCTGTGATATACAGGCTAACCCCCCCTTTTTGCCTGTTCACTCTGTCACATGTGTATAGGTTGTAGCCCGGGATCCATATTTCATTGTCCAAGTGATTTCTTATGTTGGTCTCTGTGAAAGCCGCAAACAGCATTTGACTCTGTAAGCAGTCCACGGATGTAAGGTATCTTGTTGTTCGTTGCTGGCTTTAGACCCTGTATATTTGCAAAGATGAATGTCGTTGGATTGGTGGTATTGGTGGTATGGGGATGGGGTCTTTTTTTCCTGGCACTAATATCTGTTGTGTTGGAGTGGAGGCCATTGACTGTGATTCCACTTCAGAAATGATTGCAGTTGGTGTATGATTTCTGTCATTTCCTGCCAGCTTTTTTCCTTTCTGGCACTAAAAAACCTCTCTCTCCAGAGTGGCTGTGGCTACCCAGGTTTTGCCATGGTCTGGATGTTCTGTGTCGTCTTGTACCCTTTAGGTGGTATGCCTGGCAATATAACTTATAGCACTGTCTTTCCTGAACTGATGAGTGGCACACTTCAGGGTGGAAAAGCTCCTATCCTTCAAGCAGAAGGCCCTATCCATGTCCCTAATCTGAATGTTCCCAACAAGCACAATATTCTTACCTTCCTTGATGTTCTTCATTGTGACGTTCCCAGTAGTCGACTCACATTCGTCTGGTAGCACAGAAAAGGAGTTCAAAGTTTCCACAGCAGTCTCTTTTTTAATCATTGTTTCTACCTCTCCATTCGCTACCCTCAATTCCTCCTTAAGCTGCTGGTCAAGTTGCTCAATGGAGGGCATCTTGGTTCAGTCCTCACTCCACACTAGACGGACTGAAAAGTCGTCATAAGTTTCATTATCGTGTGTGCGGGTTATTTGTGTAATGATTGTCAGTTGTCACCTATACAACCCAAAAGCCATTCAAGTCTTCTAGTAAGAAACACATTGTTTGTTTTTATTGTAATATTCACTGTTAAATTTTACATAGTTTACCGAATATCCATTAGGACATTTTATTGACCTAAGGAAAGCTTTCGACACAGTAAACCACAGCATCCTACTCCACAAACTTGACCACTATGGTATAAGAGGTCATGCACTTGCATACTTCAAATCCTACCTTACTAATAGGTATCAGTATGTCACCATTAAAGACACAGCCTCCTCGACCGACCACTTGATACTGGAGTACCACAGGAAGTGTCCTTGGTCCCCTGCTCTTCCTCTTATACATCAATGATCTACCCAATGTATCACAACACCTGAAACCAATACTCTTTGCTGACGACGACTTATGTCATCTCCCACCCAAATCTTGAAACGCTCGACACCATTGTTAACGACGAATTACTAAAAATATCTACATAGATGACAGCCAACAAACTTACACTCAACACTGATAAGACCTTCTATATTATGTTTGGTAACAGAGCAGGTGATGCACAATTAAACATTAAGATCAACAACACTCCTATTGCTAAACATAATGAGGGCAAATTCTTGGGCCTTCACCTCGACAGTAACCTGAAATTCAGCAGTCATATCCAACACATAACAAAGAAAGTGTCCAAAACTGTGGGGATCTTCTCTAAGATACTTTACTATGTACCACAATCAGCCCTACTCACACTATACTATTCACTCATCTATCCCTACCTCACATATGCCATTTGTGCTTGGGGATCAACAGCAACAAGATACCTAAAACCAATAATAACCAAACAAAAAGCCGCAGTAAGAATTATCACGCAATCCAACGCTAGGCAACACCCCCCACTCTTCAAAGACCTAAACTTACTCACTGTTCAAAACATCCACACTTACTACTCTGCTATCTACATTTATAGAACCATAAATTCCAACTTTAACCCTGAACTAAAACACTTTCTTGATATTTGTGACAGGACCCATAGACATAATACCAGACACAAACATCTCTTTGACATTCCCCGTGTCTGACTAAATCTATACAAAAATTCAATGTACATAAAAGGGCTTAAAATCTGGAACTCCCTGCCTGAAAACTCTAGATCTGCAGACACAACCTCCATTTTCAAAAGCACCGTTAAAAAAATCTTATCTCACTTACCACTAGCTAACCACATGAAAATTACTTAATCTTTAACATATCCACAACAAAATTACATTTATTGATATCTGTGATTCCTGTAGACAGCCTGACTGTCTGCATAGACAGTCCATGCCGTCTGCCAGCTGAGTTCATATTTCGCGCCATGCTAGTTCCCATAGTTTCTGCCAGAGGGCAAGCCTGTAGGCATACCCATGTGATTCTGCCTCTCCCCCGCCTCTCCCTCACTTGGCGCCCAGACAACACTCAGAGAACAGGCCTAACTCGTCTCCCTCTCGCAAGGCGCATGGCCCTGGGCCATGGCCACAGACACACAGCTTGTGTACCTCACACTTTATACAAATAAAGTAAGAAGCCTCCGAAGACCTTATAATTTCAACCACGCCTCCAAAACTCACCAAATAACATATTGTTATATTCCCCCTTAATTTTGCACATGACTGTAGCCAAGATTCTAATACAACTATTGCTTCATAATTCTTAAGCTAGTCATAAGTTTGCCTAAGACACTCCAATATAGAAACTGTATCATGCCAACACGTCACCATTTCCATTAATATATAAACTAATTGTTAAATTCTTTAATTTTTGTACTACCTCAATTTTGTAAACCTAGTTAATCACTACAATTACCTAATCTTAATACCAGTATAATCATTTGAATTTGAATTTGAATATAAAACTATCATAAAAGTTTCAACTTATGTTTCAGGTATAAATAAAAAAACTGATCCTACAGAGACCAATATTCCGACATATATCAACACTTTAAATGTACAGTGGACCCTCGGTTAACGAAAGGTCCCGTTAACGAAAGTTTCGGAAAACGTAAGCTTTTGGAATCGGTTGGAAAAATTCCTCGGTTACCGAAAGGTATTAGACGTGTCCGCCTGCTCCGCGCAGGCGGGACACCGGTGAAGCGTTGTTTACCATTGAGAGAACATTACCCAGTGTGCTCTTTCAAAGATTCACAATATATTTGGTGTATTTTTGGTGGTTTAGTGATTGTCACTGTAAAATACGTCACCATGGGTCCAAAGAAGCTTCCTAGTGGCACCCCAGTGGTAGCAGGCATGCAGGGAGTGTAGCATTCATGCAGAGAGTGTAGCATTCATGGAGGAGTGTAGCATTCATGCAGGAGTGTAGCATTCATGCAGGAGTGTAGCATTCATGCAGAGAGTGTAGCATTCATGCAGGGAGTGTAACATTCATGCAGAGAGTGTAGCATTCATGCAGAGAGTGTAGCATTCATGCAGGAGTGTAGCATTCATGCAGGGGGTGTAGCATTCATGCAGAGAGTGTAGCATTCATGCAGGGAGTGTAGCATTCATGCAGAGAGTGTAGCATTCATGCAGAGAGTGTAGCATTTATGCAGGGAGTGTAGCATTCATGCGGGAGTGTAGCATTCATGCAGGGAGTGTAGCATTCATGCAGGGAGTGTAGCAGGCATGCAGGGAGTGTAGCATTCATGCATTAAAGAAAAAGAAGGAAGTAACCCCAGAGAGGGACTTGTTACCTGAAGTCCTTTTGGAGGATTTCCCTTCCAACCATTAACACCCTGCCCTGTCAGCAACTCTAGCTTCCAGATGCTTGCAACTCTTCAATAAAGGTAAGTAAATGTTATTGTTTTTTTTTTTGAGTGATTATTTTTTGTGGAACGAATTAATTGTATTTACATTATTTCTTATGGAAATAAGGTTTCAGATAACGAAAGATTCAGATTAAGTAATAGCTCCTGGAACGGATTAATTTCGTTAACCGAGGGTCCACTGTAATACCATTCAGAAAGTGCATTACTGAAGGTCTGAAGATGTTAGGTAAAAGGACACATGTGAAACTAATGCAACATTTTGTTGTGGCAACGTTTTGCTCTTCAGGTAACGGCTTGACCAAGCTCATATAGAGCGAAACGTTGTCGCAATATAATGTACATTAGTTGCACATGTGTCCTTTACCTAACACACTGTCGTAATTCTACCAACATTTTTATGGTTTGAAGATGATTGAGGTATTCACAAATTGTCACTAGAAATCCAAAATTTTGTTTACCCTATTTCTTCAACTTCATTGGCAAGTCTGTACAAACAGCCTATAACCACGCCAAACCTATCATAAAGTAATATAACCACGCCAAACCTATAGTAAAGTAATATAACCACGCCAAACCTATCATAAAGTAATATAACCATGCCAAACCTATAGTAAAGTAATATAACCACGCCAAACCTATCGTAAAGTAATATAACCACGCCAAACCTATAGTAAAGTAATATAACCACGCCAAACCTATCATAAAGTAATATAACCACGCCAAACCTATCATAAAGTAATATAACCACGCCAAACCTATCGTAAAGTAATATAACCACGCCAAACCTTTCATAAAGTAATATAACCACGCCAAACCTATCATAAAGTAATATAACCACGCCAAACCTATCATAAAGTAATATAACCATGCCAAACCTATAGTAAAGTAATATAACCACGCCAAACCTATCATAAAGTAATATAACCATGCCAAACCTATCATAAAGTAATATAACCATGCCAAACCTATCATAAAGTAATATAACCATGCCAAACCTATCATAAAGTAATATAACCATGCCAAACCTATCATAAAGTAATATAACCATGCCAAACCTATCATAAAGTAATATAACCACGCCAAACCTATCATAAAGTAATATAACCATGCCAAACCTATAGTAAAGTAATATAACCACGCCAAACCTATCATAAAGTAATATAACCATGCCAAACCTATCATAAAGTAATATAACCATGCCAAACCTATCATAAAGTAATATAACCATGCCAAACCTATCGTAAAGTAATATAACCACGCCAAACCTATCGTAAAGTAATATAACCACGCCAAACCTATCGTAAAGTAATATAACCACGCCAAACCTATCGTATGTTCAGAAATTAAAGCAGATTAAAAGAGGAATCTCCAGTTCTCAAACAGAAACCATCTTGTTAAGAAAAAAAAACTCTCAAATTAAAATTACAATCCAAAATCAATGATACTCCATCGCTTAAATTTTGAAGCCAACCGAAGATGCATTCTCCAGTTATTATACAGAATCAAATAATTAAAAAAAAATATTTATATTTGTAAATTTGTACTTACTGTACATAGCGTAAACCCAAAAGATACCAACCACCGCATAAGAAATATCAACCATTAAAATCTGAAGCCACTCGCAGGAGAGATTATTAAATTATTTATTTTTCTGAAAAAATAGTACATTGGTACCTTCACACTTTATTAACAAATTAACAATCACAGTGTTCTTCAAGGTAGGTTACACCAGTGTTGTGTTCTTCAAGGTAGGTTACACCAGTGTTGTAAGTGTTCTTCAAGGTAGGTTACACCAGTGTTGTAAGTGTTCTTCAAGGTAGGTTACACCAGTGTTGTAAGTGTTCTTCAAGGTAGGGTACACCAGTGTTGTAAGTGTTCTTCAAGGTAGGTTACACCAGTGTTGTAAGTGTTCTTCAAGGTAGGTTACACCAGTGTTGTAAGTGTTCTTCAAGGTAGGTTACACCAGTGTTGTAAGTGTTCTTCAAGGTAGGTTACACCAGTGTTGTAAGTGTTCTTCAAGGTAGGTTACCCAGTGTTGTAAGTGTTCTTCAAGGTAGGTTACACCAGTGTTGTAAGTGTTCTTCAGGTAGGTTACACCAGTGTTGTAAGTGTTCTTCAAGGTAGGTTACCCCAGTGTTGTGTTCTTCAAGGAAGGTCACACCAGTGTTGCAAGTGTTCTTCAAGGTAGGTTACACCAGTGTTGTAAGTGTTCTTCAAGGTAGATTACACGAGTGTTGTAAGTGTTCTTCAAGGTAGGTTACACCAGTGTCGTAAGTGTTCTTCAAAGTAGGTTACACTAGGGTCGTAAGTGTTCTTCAAGGTAGGTTACACAAGTGTTGTAAGTGTTCTTCAAGGTAGGTTACACCAGTGTCGTAAGTGTTCTTCAAGGTAGGTTACACCAGTGTCGTAAGTGTTCTTCAAGGTAGGTTACACCAGTGTTGCAAGTGTTCTTCATGGTAGGTTACACCAGTTTCGTAAGTGTTCTTCAAGGTAGGTTACACAAGTGTCGTAAGTGTTCTTCAAGGTAGGTTACACTAGGGTCGTAAGTGTTCTTCAAGGTAGGTTACACAAGCGTTGTAAGTGTTCTTTAAGGTAGGTTGCACCAGTGTTGTAAGTGTTCTTCAAGGTAGGTTACACAAGTGTTGTAAGTGTTCTTTAAGGTAGGTTACACCAGTGTTGTAAGTGTTCTTCAAGGTAGGTTACACTAGGGTGTAAGTGTTCTTCAAAGTAGGTTACTCCAGTGTTGTAAGTGTTCTTTAAGGTAGGTTACACCAGTGTCGTAAGTGTTCTTCACGGTAGGTTACACCAGGGTCGTAAGTGTTCTTCAGGTTAGGTTACACCAGTGTCGTAAGTGTTCTTCAAGGTGGTTACATCAGTGTCGTAAGTGTTCTTCATGGTAGGTTACACCAGTGTTGTAAGTGTTCTTCAGGTAGGTTACACCAGTGTCGTAAGTGTTCTTCAAGGTTAGGTTACATCATTGTCGTAAGTGTTCTTCAAGGTAGGTTACACCAGTGTCGTAAGTGTTCTTCAGGTAGGTTACACCAGTGTCGTAAGTGTTCTTCATGGTAGGTTACACCAGTGTCTGTAAGTGTTCTTCATGGTAGGTTACACCTAGGTCGTAAGTGTTCTTCAAGGTAGGTTACACCAGTGTGTAAGTGTTCTTCATGGTAGGTTACACCAGGTCATAAGTGTTCAGGTAGGTTACACCAGGGTCATAAGTGTTCAAGGTAGGTTACACCAGTGTCGTAAGTGTTCTTCAAGGTAGGTTACACCAGTGTTGTAAGTGTTCTTCATGGTAGGTTACACCAGTGTTGTAAGTGTTCTTCATGGTAGGTTACACCAGTGTTGTAAGTGTTCTTCATGGTAGGTTACACCAGTGTCGTAAGTGTTCTTCAAGGTAGGTTACACTAGGGTCGTAAGTTTGAAAACCCTCAGAAAAGGTTTTCTCGAGATATTTTACAGAAAAAATGGAAAAGTTATATACAATTGAGCAGAAGGTAAGTCTACGTGCCAATAATGCCATGAGCTTTCCATTCGGATTAAACATTCTCAGTTTATAATAAAACATTGGAGTAAGATAAAAAAAATTGTACATGAGTTTAAGACCAGCTTTGGAATCAAGACCAAAATGCATTGTATAAGTAGTGTTTGTTTGACCCCCACTGCTATACTAATAGATTTATCTACATTATTTGTATGGCTCAGAGAAATAAACATAAACATAATAATAATAATAATAATAATTATTATTATTATTTTTATATTTGCCTATACGAAAATATGACATATAAGGGCCAACTATATTCATGTAAATTAAAAGTGCCATAAAAACTCCGGTTTTTAATATTTCTCAGTTTTCTTTTTTCAGTTATATTCTATTTAAAATTTCTTGCAGTCCTACACGAACAACTATTGGAGATTTTTCTAAGAAAGATGAATTTGCATACGTCCATGGAGCTTCTAGACAAGGACAGTTAAGGGATGACGTATAACTTTGCAAACTGGAAACATAATATATTATACTCTACTATGCATTCTATGCTATAATATACATACTATACAGTCCATACTGTATAGTATAGTACTGTAACATACATCAGCACTGAAGGTTAAATGAGGCACTCACAAATTATTGAATAAAAATCAGTATTTCATTAATCACAATTTCTTCAAAGTGGCAAATTGACATCAAACTCAGTCCATGATCATTCTGAACATCAGTTAAGATACGCCAGTATTTACGGTTTGAAGCCCATAAGTAATTGCAAGAAAAACAGTATTTTATAGAATTTGCATATTGAAGGAAAAACAGCCCAAAATAATAGCAAAGTTTGCCACTGCTGAAAGTTTGAAACTGATCAGAAGCAACATTCACCAGATACTGATCGTAATACAACAATTCCAAGTTTATTAACTATTTTAGGAAATTTGCAAAAATTGCATGTACAAGCCTAACCTTATGTGGTACCTTCCTCTGTATAATGCGTATCAGCAATTGAAGATTGAAGTCGTTCAGAAGAGGAATGCATGAGTTATTTTCTGAAAATTCTACACTATTTTAAAAATGAAAATGTTAAAATAGCACCTATACACATTCATAACAATCTCATAACTAGAAAACACCTCATCTGATTGACTTCCCTCTTCCCAAACGTTACGTTAAAGCTCTCAAGAAACTTGCTGAAAACACAAACATTAGGATTACTAACAATGACGAAGGAGGTGGAGTCGTTATTCTTAACAATGACAACTACCAGACCAAGATGAATGTTCTGCTTAGCAGCCAAGGCACTGATGAGAGCATTACACCTCAAACACTGCACAGAGAAGCTGCATTTCTTCCTCAGTGAAACCTGGAAAATTCTCATGCGTTCCACGCTGGAGGGTTAACAATATCACCTCTTTCCTAATAAAACAAAGACCTACAAATATCTGCGGACTTCCGAAGACACACAAACCCAGCATACCATTATGCCCCATCACTTCTGGGATTGGTAGTTCACCTCACAGACTGGCAGGTGTTTTATCCAAAATGATAGGCGTAGCCAGCAGCTCACGCTTGCAACATTCTGAAGACCTTCTGTTCCAGGCTCAACAATGTGGTCGCTGGAGTTCCCATTGATCAGTTTATTTCCTTCCTTTGCAGATCTGTCACTGCAGATCTCAACTTGCCTCTTCATTACAGAATTTTATTGACCTTGGTGAAGCCTGTGTCAGTTTCAATATCTGTGCACTCTGTTATAACATTAATAAAAAAGTTAATTGGAATGTCTATGGTGACACCCTCAATGCAGTGTTAGCAACATCTGTTGAGAAATATTTTAGAGGGATCTTATTAAAGTTATCTCATGGCATATCGTTTGGCTTAGATATGTGGATGGTATCCTTGTGTTTGTTATAAGGCGTTTCAACTTATCTCAGTTCAGAGTCTCACTTGTCATGGTTGAGCCGTCCATGCAATTCACACAAGAAGAGAAACACGGATCCTGATCATTTTAAAATGTATCCTTCCATGCCCTCGGTAGTGAGATGTGTATCGTCATTGTAAAGGATGTTGAACAAGCTGACAATTTTTCCCTTCGCTCTATTAACGACATCCCTCTCGCAACACAAATATTTCTTCCTCGGTTCCAGCTGCGGTATCATCCTCATCCCACACACAATAGTGCAACAAGAATTTAAATGATATGGTCTGTACAATCAGGACCAACTTGAGCCTCAGAATCTTCATGTCACCATAGTGGATATTTCTGTCAGCCCTTCCCGAGGTCAGAGACGTTATCTAAGCAATATTACCAAACTGACTTTCGGCTACCAGGAGAAGAGCCTCAATTTATATAGCATGACATCGCTTACAAGTGCGGGAATTACATTCGACACCTCAACAATGAAGACATTGTTAACGCTTTGGCCATCTGGTCAAATATTGTAGATCACCAACAGAATGCTTGATCAGCAATGCAGCTGCTCATAATGCATCCTGCAGCCAACCCCATGCTTGCCTTAACTGAGGAAAAGCTCATCCTACATATTCCCGCAATTGAATGATTTTCTTATGAGAGAGCAAAATCCGCTGTCTCAAAGAAAAGAAATAGCTCTCATATGCTACTATAGTGACTCAACTTCGTCTCCAATGAAGACTTCCAAGGCTCTCTCCTACTTCAGATCAGCTAGTCTCCCACAGGTCCTGTTGTACCCTCTCTCAGAGTCACCCTTGTGTCCATCCCATATGCAATCCTCACCTCTAACGTTCCTATCTCTCCCATTCTTACTACATCGTCCTCTTCTATTTTCCATGTTTCTCTACTTACACAGCCTTACCCGGCAGGGCCTCCCACTCTTCCTCCAAAATCTTAGGGCCCAAAACGTCCCCAGTCACCACAACTCCCTACGAACCTGTTGTTCCTCCGTAATTAACTTTTCCTACTTATGTGTTTTGCCCTTTGCCTCATCCTGAGTCTGCCACAATTGTGGAAATCCTTCCACCTTCACATACTGCCACTCCCCTTCCCCTCTGTCCCCACCCAGATTCTTACATTCCAGGACACTTCTCTCTTTGTCTCTTCAAAATTCAGGCAGCTGCCAGTCTCACCACTCCAGCTACCTCATGCACCTTTTGCATCACGCTGTTTCCTTGGCGTTGGAAACAATTGAAACCATAACTACTTTTATTGAGGAAACAAAATCTGCAATTAACGTTGACCCGCCGCCCTTACCTTCACATTCTCATTCTCCACAACACCTTATGCCTCCTCCTGTTCTATATCTTTCTACCTTTATGATTACCCACATTTATAATTTACCAGTACCACCACACATCGACTTTACTAGTCACCCTAGCCCATAGACACCATCTGCTTTCTAATGTCGCTGTTACTGATAATGGCTTTCTTACAGTGGACATATCAGAGGATACAAGAGAAATCGCGGGGAGCTCCAAATGTGCTCGCCCAGCTTTCTCCTGTACGAGAATGCATCGTAAACAAAATAATGTTCGTCTGTGGGTATTTCAGTCTCCAGGTATGATTTTTTTTTTTGGCAATCCTTCGATTCTTTTACTGATGAGACATACAACAAAAGTACACTTTTTGTACTAATATTCATTTCGTACTACACTGAATTATACTGATGCCCGTGTCTCTGTACGAAAGTGGTACATAGTCCACAATTTGTATTTTGTTTCTTCTCGCCTGTTATATATCCCTGAAATCCTATTTCTAATTTCTTCTTTACCTATGCTACTCCTTTTATTAGGCAAGTTTTATGGAGGGTCTCACTGTGACTCTTGTGGGGACCAGTTAGAGGCTTCTGGAATACTAGTAGGCCCATACTAGGCACTAGGCCAGTAGGCCTCCTGCAGTATTCCTACATTCTTATGATTAATGTAACTCCATGACTTTTGTTTAAATCTTTAGGACACTTTAGCCGTACACCTTTAAAATTTCAATCCTGGTCAAATTTTTACTGGGTTTTTGTTCGTGGAACAACTGACAAATGCAGAAGCCCCCTACTCAGTTTTATATAAAACATTTTCAGTAGTTTATATAGGAGACACGTCTAATGAAACTCGTATGTAGGAGACAGCTATTGAAACTCATAAGTAGGATACGGCTAATGAAACTCGTAAGTAGGAGACAGGGCTAATGAAACTCGTAAGTAGGAGACACGGCTAATGAAACTCGTAAGTAGGAGACAGGGCTAATGAAACTCGTAAGTAGGAGACACGGCTAATGAAACTCGTAAGTAGGAGACACGTCTAAATGGTTTATATGACATATAAACCATTTTCAATGGTTTATACGACATAACTTCATTATTATTATTATAATCACAATCAAGGGCTAGACCCATAAGGGTCTTATATAATTTTAGAAAACCTCTACTGATTTCTTATGAGTTTCATTAGCCATATCTCCTACTTACGAGTTTCATTAGCCGTGTCTCCTACTTACGAGTTTCATTAACTGTGTCTCCTACTTACGAGTTTCATTAGCCGTGTCTCCTACTTACGAGTTTCATTAACTGTGTCTCCTACTTACGAGTTTTTTATTTGCCGTGTCTCCTACTTACGAGTTTCATTAGCCATGTCTCCTACTTACGAGTTTCATTAACCGTGTCTCCTACTTACGAGTTTCATTAGCCGTGTCTTCTACTTACGAGTTTTATTAACTGTGTCTCCTACTTACGAGTTTCATTTGCCGTGTCTCCTACTTAGAAAAAGTTGTCAATGTTAATGGAACGTGTGAGCGTCTGCCACCAGTATTCTCGATATGGTATAGTAAATTATTTCACAGGTGGATTATGCTTCCTGACAGGGAGTTGGGAGCCTTGATGCTTATGAGGAGCACTTGATCCAGGGAATAGGATTTATCCTCCACTTCCTTGGACCAAATCTGAATTCCTATAATAACCCCTACAGGTTTAATGCTTTCCCCTGTGTAAACAAAACCCATTGTGAACTGCAAGAATTTTTAATAAACTGAAGCATCACATGAATTAGATGAAAGTTTACTTGGGATTAGGCTGTGTAGGTGCAAATTTTGTTGGAGTCTGTGCAATAACTGCAGAATGCATATTCTGTTCAGCTTGAAACTTTTAGTGCTAAAGTGTTGTTCTCAAAGGAAGTTATCTCTTTATTTTAGTTTCTATAATTTTAAAGTAAATTTTTTTTTTGGCATCAGATTGGTTTCTCTGGAGAATGTTTCATCTAATCGGCATAAATCACAGTGTTCGACTTTAAATCTACATAATGTGCTTTTATCTACCTATAACATGTGTGTCCTCAAGACCAATGTAAAATATTTGTATGTTATGTGACCAAGATTAAACATAAATTTTTTAATCACCTTACTTATTTGTTTACTTAGTTACTTATGTAGTTACTTATTTGCTTGCTTGTTTACTTGCTTATCTGCTTAATTTCATATTTACCTGCTTATTTACTTACTTTTTTTACATACAAATTTATTTAAAACTGGTCAGTCTTACTTAGAGAAAAGTTTGGATTTATTTTAGCCTGTTTGAGCCCCAGTTTGCTTTATTTGAAAGACGTTGGGAAAATTGAAATATTGTTTTTATTCCATAATATGTGAAAGCAGAATACAATTATATCTAACCCTTCAACACTGAGAGCTTGATAATGCAGTTTCTCAGCGGCTTAGAGTTTAATGTTTTTGAATAGGATGCAGCCTCAATTTAGCTTCAAAAATGCTGTTTCTTAGTGTACTAGCCTCGTGTCAGGACCTGGGGTTGATAATCTCTACTGATAAAACAAAGATACTCAATAGGCGTCCTCCTCGACAGAGAGGCACAGTTCGTCAGATCCAGTTGCATGATGGGTCTCTTCTAGAATATGTAAACAGATACAGGTATCTAGGCTTTGAGGTCCCACTACTTGGACCTGTTGTAACGAGACTTTGTCGTCAATACAAAGAAAGGCTGAGAGCACTTAAGAGTTGTGGCAGGATTTCACCCCAGGTATGGTGCTAATGTTAAAATTGTGAAAATGATGTATCTTGCTTATATTAGATCATTGGTTGATTATGCTGCGCCACTACTTGCTCTTGTGTCTGACTGGAAGCTTGGAGGGCTGGAAAAACTGCAGAACTAAGCAATGAGGACCATTTTAGGATGCCCTCGTACTGCCAAAATTTTAAATATGCAGAAAGAACTTGATATTCCAAGCATCAGAGATCGTGTTACTGAAAGAAATATCCTAATTGGGGTTAATATGCTCAGGCAAGCCCATTCAAACCCCTGCACAGAAGCCCTCCAAACTTTCCTCAGCACTGGTGAACGTCCCTCCAGATGGATCGAAAAAACTGGAACCGACCTCCGCATGAATCAGATACATGATCTGTGGCAAGTAAGGCAACAGCGGCACTTCTCCGCTCCATGGAATATTACCCCATTCCAAACTACCATCCCTCCATTTCCCCCCAAACTACTTCTTAAATCACAACCAAAGCTTCGTCTTGAAGCCAAACATGATGCCTTAAGCTGTATTGATAATTTAGCCAAACAGCACACTCTCACAAATTATTTACGTTGATGGTTCTGTTCACCAATCCACTGGTGCAGCTGGTAGTGCTGCTGTTATCATACAGAGTGATGGCTTTCTTAAAGAAATTGGAGCACGCATCAATAACTGGGCCTCTACCCTTCAGACAGAACTGTTTGCCATACTCCTTGCACTCAAATGCGTCCATGTATCTAAGGTTGACTCTCTAATTGTAACTGATTCTCTGTCATCCATAAATGCTCTCAACTCATCAAGTATAACTTGTAGCATGCTTGTGTCCCAAGCCAGACACAGGTATGGTAGGATTGTGGATAGTAGAGTCAGAGTGCACATGCTGTGGATTCCATCTCACATTGGTCTTCAGATGCATGATAGAACTGATAAATTGGCTAAGTTTTATGCTTTCAAAGAGAGGGTAGATTACAATCTTGGCTTGTCAGTTAGCAGTTTGAGAACAATAATACGAAAAGAACTTCAACTGAATTTTATTGACTTAAGACTCAGGGAGATTGACACCAGTCAGTCCATCTATCATCATTCTATCATGCAGGAGGAGCCACATGTCTATGGTGCATCCAACAAAATAAGCAGACTCTTGGATGTCACCACCGCCCGCCTCCGGCTGGGTTACAAGTATCTTTGGCAGGTTAAATCACCACCACCAGATGTAGACCAAACAAAATGTAAACTTTGTCAGTTGGATTATTGTCACACCCTGCGTCATTATGTACTGGAGTGCGACAAAATTAATGAATTCAGAGACAACTCACTCAGAAATGTTCAAGATATGTCAAAGTATTTTATCCACAGTGGTATATTACAGACCATTCTGGAAAAATACCCTGACTTTGCTCCCTGTAAATAAAGCATTGCCACGTGTGTGTGTGTGTGTGTGTGTGTTGATTGCCATTTTGTCCTGTGCACATGTCGATTGAAGGCTGGGCCTGTTGTGTGTGCGTGTATGTATATATGTATGTGTATGTGTGTGTGTATGTGTATATGTAAGTGTGTATGTATGTGTGTATGTGTGACCCAACAATAAAATTTGCACCAAGAACTCATTACAGTTGTGACCGGGTGTAGACTAGTGAAGTGTTCATTGTGTTATAATTTGTTCATGATTGTAACCATGTATAAACGTAAGTAAGTAAATTTACTTACATGTTTCATTACCTTTGTAACTTGCTCAGCTATCAAAACTTTGGGGTCCAGTCCCTGGACCCATTATGTACCTCGGTAATCTTTTGACTACCGCCCACAGGATGGGTATGGGGTGCATAATAAAGATATCAAACTGAACTTAGTGAAAAGTTTGAATTTTAGATTCGGGCTGTTTATGTCCTGATTTGCTTTTTAATTCAAAAACTTGGGATGTTGTTGTCCATGATGATGACTTGTGAAAGTCATTTCTGATTAACTTTAAATCTTCACCTCTAATATTTAACAGCCCTTAAACACTTATGCTGCGCTCGGCACTATTATTGTCATATGTACTGAGGTACAGGGGTTGGGGTTAAGCAATACGGGGATAGCTTTCTTGGATGGCGCAGTGATCAAAATACATCATTATTCTTAATGCTACATTGCAAAAGAATTGATTGGACAAGACTTTTGGTTGTTGCTGAAGACTCCGAAGTAAAGATAAATTTGGTACCTCATTTAGCATCTCCTTGACTAATAAATACCTACTTTTATACCTATAATCAACTAAGAGGATGCTATACATTAGAAAAATTGCAATATTTATGTTATTTTATAAAATACAAGAAAATAACTGAAACAGCAACAGAGTTATTCTCACCCATGATACAAGCGTCAAGAAACTTGGCTTCCATGATGCCCTGGTAGGTAATATCACCATGTTCCTGAACTATCTGGTGCAACTCCTCCCGGAGACGCTGCTGGTGTTTGGGATGCTTGGCCAGGAGAAAGGATGAGAAGGCTAGAGTAGACGCTGTTGTATCGTAGCCAGCTATTAAAAACATTACACTCTGAGCCACTATGGTTTTGTCCGTCAGCACTGAAATAATATAACAGCTAAGTTGTGATCTTCAGTATTCTATGGGTTACTGTGTATTTTGCAAACAAATTGTAAATTAAGTTATTATCTGTTTTAACAGATCCAAAATTTCCAACTTTCACGAGACATTAAACAAATGTACCAGTTAAACTAATGTCCTATACCATAGATTTTTCATTAAGAAAACTTTTCATTAAAATTAGATGATGAAACATTGTTACATTAGAATCTTGGAAAATCAGATCTTTGACGACTAACTTAAAGTTCAATTTAAGCAGTTTTTGAAACAACTGTAGTGACAGATTTGGTTTACAGTGATTATTTTAACTCTACTATATAATGCAAAAAAATATTTTTGAGTGTTCTATGATCAATCACATTGACTACATCCTAGAGTCAGATCCTTCAAGATACAACCTAAGATGTGACAAGCATTGGTCACTTGCTGAAAAAAAGTTGCTTATTTCACTTATTTAATTGAATTACCGATTTGCAGAATTAACATCTTTATTGTGACTGATTTTACAATAGGATTTGTTTCATAGTTCCAAAACAATATCTCTAAATTCAAATCAACTGGTCAATAAAGTAATGATATCATGTGCTCTATCAGTTGTAGAGGCGGGACTGATTGATTACCGAAACAATCTGAATTCGGCCTAACAAAAATTCAGTGCGTCTTGTTCCACAAGGGTTTAGCACTTAATTAATGTCACTACTGTTAAAGAGCATCTTATGTGACCTTCTTATTAGTTAACATGAAGACGCTGTGAGGTGATGTAAGTTTCTGTGATGATATACCTGCATACATTGACCTTAAAAAGCATACACCTGCATACACTGACCTTAACAATCATACACCTGCATACACTGACCTTAACAATCATACACCTGCATACACTGACCTTAACAATCATACACCTGCATACACTGACCTTAACAATCATACACCTGCATACATTGACCATAACAATCATACACCTGCATACATTGACCATAACAATCATACACCTGCATACATTGACCGTAACAATCATACACCTGCATACATTGACCTTAGCAATCATACACCTTCATACACTGACCTTAACAATCATACACCTGCATACATTGACCATAACAATCATACACCTGCATACATTGACCATAACAAGCATACACCTGCATACATTGACCTTAGCAATCATACACCTGCATACATTGACCATAACAATCATACACCTGCATACATTGACCTTAGCAATCATACACCTACATACATTTACCTTAACAATCATACACCTGCATACATTGACCTTAACAATCATACACCTGCATACATTGACCTTAACAATCATACACCTGCATACATTGACCTTAACAATCATACACCTGCATACATTGACCTTAAAAATCATACACCTGTATACATTGACCTTAACAATCATACACCTGCATACATTGACCTTAACAATCATACACCTGCATACATTGACCTTAACAATCATACTCCTGCATACATTGACCTTAACAATCATACACTGCATACATTGACCTTAACAATCATACACCTGCATATATTGACCTTAACAATCATACACCTGCATACATTGACCTTAACAATCATACACCTGCATACATTGACCTTAACAATCATACACCTGCATACACTGACTTTAACAATCATACTCCTACATACATTGACATTAAACAATCATACAACTGCATACATTGATCTTAACAATCATACACCTGCATACATTGACTTTAACAATCATACACCTGCATACATTTTCCTTTACAATCATATACCTGCACACAATGACCTTAACAATCATACATCTACATACATTGACCTCAATAATCATGCGCCTACATACATTGATATTAAACAATCATACAACTGCATACCTTAAGAATCATACACCTACATACATAACCTTAACAATAATACACCTGCATACATTGACAATAAATAACCATACAGATACATACATTAACCTCAATAATCATACACCTGCATACATTGACCTTAACAATCAAACATCTACATACATTAATCTCAACAATCATACACATGCATACATTGACGTAAACAATCATACACCTCCATACACTGACCTTAACAATCATACACCTGCATACATTGACATTAAACAATCATATTGTTTAGTCAGTGAATGACGGTATATAATTGTTTAATATCAATGTATGCAGATGTATGATTGTTTAATATCAATATATGGAGGTATCAAATAAAATCAAAATAAAATCAAAAGTCTGAAACCTTTGCAAAGAAATAAACTTTTGATTTGATTTAATTTGATTTGATGCCTCCATACGGTGACATTAAACAGTCATACATTTGCATACAGTGACATTAAACAAACATACATAAGCATACATTGACATTAAACAATCATATACAGGCATACATTGACTAAACAATCATATACCTGCATACACTGACCTTAACAATCATACACCTTCATACAATAACCTTAACAATCATACACCTTCATACAATAACCTTAACAATCATACACCTTCATACAATAACCTTAACAATCATACACCTTCATACAATAACGTTAACAATCATACACCTTCATACAATAACGTTAACAATCATACTCCTTCATACAATAACCTTAACAATCATACACCTTCATACATTAACCTTAACAATTATACACCTGCATACATTGACATTAAAATATTTCTCTGTTTATTTGTCTCAGTATTTTTAATATGGTTATCGTATAAGCTTGTTATTACATAGAGACTCTCTGGAGTGTGCCACAGCGAGTATAACTCATCAAATATGAGTGTAAGTTGAAAAGTAAAATACATAAACCAGTAAATTTGCCATAAATAACTGTGTACCATATTATATTATCTTCAGTGATACTCCTGAGATATTTAGGATCAGAATGATACTTAACCTGAAGGAAATGCTCAGTGAGTCATGAGAGGAAAAACTTGTGTTAAACTTGTGTTGAAAATACTGCGGTACACTAACTGCCCTCTTCAAGGCAGGCGAAATTGCTGACCTTGAGAGTATACAATGAACTTTCACGACATACAAGTACGATAAAACACCTAAATTACTGGGAATGTTTGAAGTCCCTTGATTTGTATTCCCTGGAATGCAGGCGAGAAAGATACATGATAATATACACTTGGAAAATCTTAGAAGGATTAGTACCAAACTCGCACACGAAAATCACTCCATATGAAAGCAAAAGACTCGGCAGGCGATGCAACATTTCCCCGATGAAAAGCAGTGGCGCCACGAGTACACTGAGACAACTCAATAAGTGTCAGGGGCCCAAGACCGTTCAACTGCCTCCCAGCATACATAAGTGGGACTCGCACATGAGTTAATAGGGTTATGAAACCTAATTCCTTGGGTAGCAGTGAAAATGGGTTGGGCAAATATTTTTGTTAGTGGGCTTGGGTTTGAGAACCTGCCTAGTATGGGCCAGTAGGACTACTACAGTGTTCCTCCTTTCTTATGTTCTTACAAGATGTCACTACTTACCTTGCTTAGACTGAGTGATGGATATGCTATCAACTTCTGTGGCAGTAAAATCGTGAGTTGTCGTGGACTTGGAGTGTGGAGCAGCTGGTTCACGTGTAGTAGAGGGATGATCACGACCAGCTTGTGCGTCCAGGAGGAGATCCAAGTAATCACCTCTTCTCTCACCTGCCTTTCTAGCTGTAATTGTCTCCTCTACAACTCTTTTTAAGAAAATCAAAGCGGGTGTGTCCATTTTGATCCCCAGAACATTACCGATCTTTGGGAACATACTGAAAAAAGTTAACTTCAAGAGCCTTATGATGGACATGTTAAAGAATGCTTCTGCATATTTAGCAAACTCTGATACCTCGTTATTAAAAGAATTACACTCAATACCAAAAGCACAGGAAGCAATAGTGTCCATAGTAAACCGTCCAAAGTTTACCTTCATATCAACGAAAGGTTTCCTGGCAGCTTCCTTTAGAGAATAAGAAACAAGAGCATCGGCCTTGTCACTGATGAGAGGGTACATGGAGCGCATCTTACCAGAGGTGAAAGTGGGAGTCATGATGGCTCGTAATGTCTTCCACTCATCTCCATCCTTGTGAGTCAGCATTTCCTTGGAAATACTTCCTTCTTCAGCCACAAACTTTCTTCGGTCTACAAAATGGTCAAAATCCTTAACGAAGATGTTTCTGAGAAGTTCAGGATCACCAACCATCAGAACAGGCCGAAATATTTCGTATAGTCCACAGAACGTTGAACCACAATGCTTGTAATACACCTGAAAATATTGACTCTCAGAACAATTTGACCTCACTGACCATCACCCCCCACATCGCCCAGAAATATTTTGTATATTTTCCCACCAATTTTTTTCTTTTCTGCACTTATTCAAAACAACTGCCTATTATTTAAATATAATAATAAAGCGAATACTCCATTAAAATCTTTGATAAGGATTTTAATGAAGATCATAAAGTAGTGGGCACAAACCTCGTCCATAAAAGCCCAACGAGTCTGGAACAACGACATCATCTTGTGCATATGTCCGAGACACGGAATAAAAGGTGGAGTGGTCACTCCACGCGACGACCAGTAGCTGTGGCGCCAACGAGAGTATACCAAAGTCGCCAGGATCAATCCAGCCAAAAGAAGCCATACCTCCACACCCATCTTGAAAGCAAAAAATATATAATGTGATATTTTTGAATATATTGTATCCATAATCCCAGACTATCTTAAATATTTTAGACTATAAATTTAATTACATCCTCTTAATCATCCAGCCTCTCTCACTTACCCATCTTGTTTAACTATAGCACAACAAGTGTGTATCTGTCTCTGTTGACAACCTGGGATTTTTGGTGCGCTATAAATGCTTGCTGAAATTTGCATAATTCAATATGTTCATACTGTACAGTTAAGTAATACATCGTTAACCGAGGTACCACTGTATTTATGACCTTCATTTTTCTTTCAAACTTTCTATACAATGTAATGTTATCATCAACTGTTATATATATCTGTGATATAAGTAACTATGAATGGTCATATCATCACCTTGTGCAGACTGTTACAAAGAAAAAGATAGTTCTTAAACATTAGTTAACCGTGTAGATGAATGGTTCAGAGAACCGACAAGTTGATAAATTAGACACATATGCAACACTTGGGTATCTTTATTGAGGAAACGTTTCGCCACACAGTGGCTTCATCAGTCCATACAAAGAAGAATCGTGGAGAATAGGAGGAGTTTGAGGTAATCAGTCCCTCAACCTTGAGTTGATGTAGTTTTTACTCAGGAAGATACAAGCAAAGTTTCAGAAATAATAAATTACGTAGAACAGGACGATAATAAACTATGCACGACTGGGGTAACTATTGACATGGTCCTCAAATAAATAGAGAAATTAAAACCTAATAAATCCCCAGGCTCTGATAAACTGTTTGCTAGGGTTTTAAAGGAATGTAAAAAGGAACTTAGCAAACCTTTGGCTAATCTTTTCAACATATCACTACAAACTGGCATAGTGCCAGACAAATGGAAAAGGGCAAATGTAATTATTTACAAAGCAGGAGACGGGTCCTTAGCTTCGAAGTATAAACCTATAAGCCTTACCTCCACACTGGGAAAATTTATTAAATCAATAATTTCCGAGGCAATTCGTAGCCATCCTGAAATGCACAAATTGATTAAAGAATATCAACACGGTTTTACTAAGGGGCGTTCCTGTCTTACGAATTTACTAACTTTCTTCACTAAGGTGTTTGAGGAGGTAGATCATGGTAATGAATATGATATTGTGTATATGGACTTCAGTAAGGCTTTCGATAGAGTTCCACATCAGAGGCTATTGAGGAAACTTAAGGCACACGGAATAGGAGAAATTTTTTCCTGGGTAGAGGCATGGTTGACAAATAGGCGGCAGAGAGTTTGCATAAATGGGGAGAAATTTGAATGGGGGCACGTCACGAGCGGTGTTCCCCAGGAGTCAGTGTTGGGCCCTCTGTTGTTCACAATTTACATAAACGACATAGATGAGGGAATAAATAGCGAAACAAGTAAATTTGCTGATGACACCAAAATAGGCCGTCCAATTCATTCTAGTGAGGACATTACAGCACTCTAGGAGGATTTGAATAGACTGATGCAGTGGTCGGAGAAGTGGCAGATGCAGTTTAATATAGATAAATGCAAAGTTCTAAATGTTGGACAAGAAAATAACCATGCCACATATAAACTAAATAAGGTAGATCTTGATATTACTGATTGCAAAAACGATTTAGGAGTTCTGGTTAGCAGTAATCTAAAACCAAGACAACAGTCTGTAAGTGTTTGCAATAGAGCAAATAGAATCTTTGGCTTCATAACAAAAAACATAAATAATAGAAGTCCTCAGGGTTGTTTTTCAACTCTATATATCTTTGGTTTGGCCTAATTTAGATTATGATGCACATTTCTGTTCAAAATATTTCAGAATGGATATAAATGCACAGGAAAACATACAAAGAAGGATGACAAAGTTGATCCCATGTATCAGAAATCTTCCCTATGAGGACAGACTGAGGGCCCTGAATCTGCACTTTGTAGAAAGGCGTAGAATTAGGGGGGATATGATTGAGGTGTATAAATGGAAAACAGGAATAAATAAAGGGGATGTAAATAGTGTTAAAAATATCTTGTCAAACAAGACTCACAGCAATGATTTCAAATTGGGAAAATTCAGATTCAGGAAGGATATAGGAAAGCACTGATTTGGTAATAGAGTTGTGCATAAGTGGAACAAACTCTCGAGTACCGTCATAGAAGCTGAAACGTTGTGTAGTTTTAAACATAGGTTAGATAAATACATGAGTGGGTGCGAGTTGAACCTGACTAGCTTATGCTAGTAGGTCTGATGCCGTGGCATAAGCCAGTAGGCGACTTGGACTTGCCTCGCATGGGCCAGTAGGCCTGCTGCAGTGTTCCTTCTTTATGTTCTTATATATATATATATATATATATATATATATATATATATATATATATATACATATATATATATATATATATATATATATATATATATATATCTAGGCAGTAGGTTGGTAGACAGCAGCCGCCCAGGGAGGTACTACCGTCCTGCCAAGTGAGTGTAAAACGAAAGCCTGTATTTGTTTTACATGATGGTAGGATTGCTGGTGTCTTTTTTCTGTCTCATAAACATGAATGATTTCAGGTATGTCTTGTTACTTCTACTTACACTTAGGTCACACTACACATTCATGTACAAGCATATATATATACACACCCCTCTGGGTTTTCTTCTATTTTCTTACTAGTTCTTGTTCTTATTTCCTCTTATCTCCATGGGGAAGTGGAACAGAATTCTTCCTCCGTAAGCCATGCGTGTCGTAAGAGGCGATTAAAATGCCGGGAGCAAGGGGCTAGTAACCCCTTCTTCTGTGTATATTACTAAATGTAAAAGGAGAAACTTTCGTTTATCCTTTTGGGCCCCCCGCCTTGGTGGAAAACGGCCGACGTGTTGAAAGAAGAAAGAATATATATATATATATATATATATATATATATATATATATATATATATATATATATATATATATATATATATATATTTTTATTAACACATCGGCCGATTCCCACCAAGGCAGGG
>WNWK01010892.1:0-67662 GCA_009830355.1 Cherax destructor
TAAATTCTCTGGGGAATAAATATCTCTGTGCACTTTTTTCATTATTAAAAAAAATCATAAACGCAGACCCCATCGTAATCGTTATTCGATTACCCCGATAAATTGAACGGGTGTTCTTTAAGTCCAATATAGTCGGCAGAACGAAAATCAGGAACTTTTACAGTATTATCCTATTCTCATTGCTCCCAGGTAATATTAAAAGTAATACCTTTGTGATCACTTGCGCCAAAGCTCTTCAGTGATCTCAGATTATTTACAGGGGTTTCTTTATTTTGACAAGACTAGGTCGAGCAAATTGGCCACTCTGAGCTCCGTCACATAGCTGGAAAACGGTCTGAACTACTTCCATAAAGTCACTGGACTCCAGATTACCGGTCAAAAGAGTCAGTCAATTTGACTAAAGTTAAAATCCCCTACTATCACTACGTTATTGTGATCTACAAAGCCCTAACAATTTCGTCCCAAAGAGTCTCCTCTATCGTGATCAAGCCGCAGGTCGGTATATTACTTACACAATCAGTTTTTCTTGACCTTCTAGAAACTCTACCCAAGCAGATTCTGTGTTAATGATCCATCTATTTTTATGCCTGTTTTTATGCAGCAGTTTATATTTTCTGGTACATATATTTAACTCCACCTTTCCCATTATATCTATCTACATGGAACAACAACCCACAGATATATTTTATAGCATTCATATCCCGACTCTTTATATTATACTATGTTTCAGTTATTGCAATGACATCAAAGTTCCCAGCACATGCTATCAAACGTAATTCGTTAATTTTATTTGTGCTTCGACAGTTGGTGTAAATACATTGAATCTATCTTCTTGTGTATTTTTCATATTCAGCTTTTGTTTTACACAATTTCTTATTTATTACTATTATTACCCTGTATTTATAAATTGCTATTTATTGTTAGTTTATGATGTCAAAGCCTGAATCAATGACCCTCATTATTCACCATTCCTAAACCCATACCTCTATTAATCTAGTTTAGCCCTAACAACATCCTCAACTGAACTAGAGAGAGAAATTCTACACCTGCCCTGGATAAGTAAGAACCACATCCCTGGCATGCATGTCATTTCGACCATAGAAGTGGTCCCAGTTGTCAATGAATGGGACTGCATTATCGCCCGGTGTTTGTCAACCAGCAATTTGTACAATCGCTCTGGACAGCCATTCATTTCAACACTCCTTCTTGGCAAAATGCCATACATATAACAGAGCGCCCCCTTCTTCCTAATTATGTTTATTGCTAACGTTCTGGTACAGCTATTTAAATCCTCACTTCTACGCTTGCCTACATCATTGCCTCCAGCACTGAGGCAGATAATAGAGATTGATCCCGGCCACCGTTCTTAGATGTTGTCAAGCCCGGCTAACAATATCACTCCATCAGCCCCAGGAAAGCAAGCCCTCTGTCTCCTGCTCCTATCCTTCAAGCAGAATGCCCTATCCATATGCCTAACCTACAAGCTCTCTAACAACAATAGATGTGAGTCGACTACTGGGAACTTCACGAGCGACACCAAGGAAGGTAAGAACATTGTTCTTGTTGGGGATAGTCAAATTAGGTACATGGATAGGGCCTTCTGCTTGAAGGATAGGAGTAGGAGACAGAGGGTTTGCTTTCCTGGGGCTGGGATGGAGGATATTGTTAGCCGTCTGGACGACATCATGAGAGGTAATGGGAGCAATCCTATTATCTATCTCAGTGCTGGAGGCAACGATGTTGGCAGACGTAGGAGTGAGGACCTGACTAGCAGGTATAGGTCAGCAATAGACATAATTAGGAAGAAGGGTAGGAACCCTGCCATATGTGGTATTTTGCCAAGGAGAGGAGTTGGAGATGAATGACTGTCCAGGGCAATTGGTGTCAATTGCTGGCTGGACAAACACTGTAAGGATAATGCAGTACCATTCATTTGCAACTGGGACCACTTCTATGGCCGAAATGACATGTATGCCAGGGATGGGGTTCACTTATCTAGGGCAGGTGTGGATTTTCTTGCTAGCTCAGTTGAGGGTGTTGTTTCGGACGTATATATACGTCTTACGAGCCAATGTTTCGGAAGTATTTATACGCCTAAATTCTAGCGGCCTCAAATCAAGCAGGAGAAAGCTAATAGGCCCACATGTGAGAGAATGGGTCTGTGTGGTCAGTGTGCGCAGTATAAAAAAAATCCTGCAGCAAGCAGTACATAATGAGAAAAAAAACTTGACCGTTTTTTTAAAAAACGCCATCTTTGAGGTGTATTTTCGTATAGTATTTATGGTTGCATTCTCTTTTCTGGTCTCATTTGATAGAATGGAAAACATATTACAGGAATAGAGATGATTTTGATTAGTTTCATGATGTAAACGATCTTGAAATTGAGCTCAAAGTAGCGGAAATGTTCGATTTTTGCCAATGTTCAAAAGTAAACAAATCACACCATGCGTCCAATACACATCAACTGGTGAGTCTAATATTCTTTCACAAGTGCACAGATATTATTTATAAGTTTTACAATAATGCAATAGTCTGCATAACAATAAATCTTCTATTTTTGTGTGAATAAAAAATCAAAATAGAAAGCAAGAGTAATGTAAGAGGGGCCTAAAGACATGACTAATGAACAGATAACATCTTATTTTAGTGCTAGGGATGTCTGCATTGTTTATTCTGGACCCTATTTTGAAATTGACATCTTTTTTATTTTGCATGAAATTGGCGAAATTGCCATTTTCTGACCACTTTATTGGGTAGTTGAAATCGGTAAATTGGTGATTTCTTGTACTCAATCGATAGAACAAATGGAGTTCTAAAGAAATAGCTATGAGTTTGGTCGACTATCCCAATGAAATTGGCCTAAAATAGGGCTCAAAGTCGGCGAAATCGCCGATGCGTATATATCACTGACATCGCTAACTTTGCGAGAGCGTAATTCCGTAAGTTTTCAATCAAATTTCATAATTTTGGTGTCATTACAATCGGGAAAAGATTCTCTATCATTTCATAAGAAAAAATAATTTATTTTTTTTCCAAAATTTTCCGACATAGAATGACAGTTTCAGAATGGGGCCTCCGACAGTCAAAGGGTTAAACTAGGATTAGTTAGAGGTATGGGTTTAGAAATGGAAAATACTGAAAGTCTAGGCTTTGATATAAAAATTTTTAACAATAACAAGGACAGTAATAGGTATAGTGGAAAAACAGAAAGGAGCAGGAAGGGTAAAGAGAAAGGAGGGTCTTTAAAAGTGTATTATACAAATATAGTCGTAGTGCTAGGAATAAGATGGACGATTTGAGATTAGTTGCAAGTGCAGGTAACATTGATGTATTTGCCGTAACTGAGACGTGGTTCAATAGGAAAAATTGTGACATGCCTGCTGAATGTCATATACAGGGTTTTAAATTGTTCCAAGTAGACAGAAGTTTCGGGAAGGGGGGTGGAGTGTCACTGTATGTCCGAGATTGCTTAAACTGTTGCATAAAAAAGGGAATAAAGTCTGAAATAACACATACAGAGTCTGTCTGGATAGAATTTTCAGAGGGGCATGAAAAATTGATTTTAGGTGTGATATACCGTCATCCAAACTTAGATAGGGACCAAGGGAGACTACTATGGGAGGAAATTATTAAGGCCACAATGCACGATAACGTAGTTATTCTGGGAGACTTCAACTTTAGTCAGATTGATTGGAATTTTTTGACTGGGAATTTAGAATCTAACGACTTCTTAGAAGTAGTTCAAGATTGTTTTATGAAGCAGTTTGTGACAGAACCTACAAGGGGAAATAACCTGCTTGACTTAGTTCTGGCAAACAAGGAAACCCTTGTTAACAATTTAGAAATTACAGAGGAACTCGGCGCAAGCGACCACAAATCAATTACCTTTGGCATTGAATGGAAGTTTCATAGTAGGGATAACTCAGTAACAGTCCCAGATTTTCACTTAGCAGATTACAATAGACTTAGAGAACACTTATCAACTGTGGACTGGGGTAACAAAGAGAGCTATCAATATGACAGTTTTCTTAACACTATACAGGCAGCCCAAAGAACATTTATCCCGTATAAAGAAATTAGATCTAGTAGAAATGACCCAAAATGGATGAATAATAGGCTCAAATATCTTTTAGGGCAGAAGAAAGGAATTTATAGGCGTATCAAAAGAGGTGAGGGTCATCTTATGAATCAGTATATTGACATTAAGAGGGACGTTAAAAAGGGGATAAGAAAAGCTAAACGGGACTACGAAATTAAAGTTGCTAGGGATTCGAAAACTAACCCAAAAAAGTTTTTTCCAGGTGTATAGAACAAAAGTTAGAGATTAGACACTTATGCAACATTTGTCTGACACAGCAACATCTTGGGATCTTAATACAAACGAATTCTTCAACACTTGTCCAACCTTTAGACGAAGGCCTACTTCGACTAGTGGATGGTACCACTATGACCCCGCCTAATGCTGCTTCACCTAACCTGACTACAGTATATAAGCCACCTCTACGGACATATGCAGTACTTTCTACAAGATTGATGGACTGAACTCATCGACTCCAGGCCGAGGGACTGATTACCTCAAAACTCCTACTCTCCTTACACCTTTCTACATTGTATTGGACTGATGAAGCCACTGTGTGGCGAAACGTTTCCTCAATAAAGATACCCAAATGTTGCATATGTGTCTAATTTATAACTTGTCGGTTCTCTGAACCATTCATCTACACAAAAGTTAGAGATAAGATAGGTCCCCTTAAAAATAATTATGGGTATCTTACTGACAAAGAGAATGAAATGTGCTCTATTTTTAATAATTATTTTCTCTCGGTTTTCACTCAGGAAGACACTAATAATATCCCAAGAATTAGGTATTTTAGTGGGCCTGAAGAAGATAAATTATGTAGTATCACAGTCACTAGCGAAATGGTTATCAAACAGATAGACCGTTTGAAGCAAAATAAAACGCCAGGTCCTGATGAGCTTTTTTCAAGGGTTCTTAAGGAATGCAAAATGGAACTCTGTGAACCCTTAACTAACATTTTTAACCTATCTCTTCAAACAGGTGTAGTGTCTGATACGTGGAAGATAGCTAATGTAATTCCTATTTTTAAAGCAGGGGACAAGTCACTACCGGCAAATTACCGCCCAATAAGCCTGACCTCAATTGTAGGCAAATTACTAGAGTATACCTCGATCATGTCTCCCCTCATTCTACGTCTTACAAGTGAATGTAATTTTAGGGTCTTCAACAATCTTTCTTCGTAAGGAAGATTTCTAATGCTATGTATTAATTTAGTCATTCTACGCTGAATGTTTTCTAACGAATTTATGTCCATTCTGTAATATGGAGACCAAAACTGAGTTGCGTAATCTAGGTGAGGCCTTACTAATGATGTATAAATCTGTAATATAACCTCTGGACTTCTGTTGCTAACACTTCTTGATATAAATCCCAGTAATCTATTTGCCTTATTACGTACGCTTAGGCATTGCTGTCTTGGTTTAAGGTTGCTGCTTACCATCACCCCCAAGACATTCTCGCAATTTGTATGGCTAAATTCTACGTTATTTAACTTATAAGTGCTTGGGTTATGGACACTCCCGAGCTTCAGAACCTTGCATTTATCTACATTGAACTGCATCTGCCACTTTTCTGACCACGAATTAAGTTTGTCTAAATCTTCCTGAAGTTCAATGACATCTATGTTTGAATCAATTATCCTACCTATCTTCGTGTCGTCGGCGAATTTGCTCATATCACTAGTAATTCCCTCGTCAAGGTCATTGATATATATTATAAATAACAATGGGCCTAAGACTGATCCCTGTGGAACACCACTTGTTACAAGTCCCCATTCGGATTTAACCCCATTTATGCACACTCTCTGCTTCCTATTGGTGAGCCATGACTCGATCCATGACAGCACTTTTCCCCCAATGCCATGAGCTGCCACTTTCTTTAACAGTCTCTGGTGCGGTACTCTATCAAAGCCTTACTAAAGTCTAAATAAACAATATCGAATTCTTTATCGTGATCAACAGCCTCAAAAGCTTTAGTGAAGAAGGTTAATAAATTAGATAGGCAGGAACGGCCCCTCGTGAATCCATGCTGAGTATCATTAATCAAATTATGGTTATCTAGATGGCTTCTAATAATATCAGCTATAATTGACTCTAGTAATTTGCCTACAATTGAGGTCAGGCTTATTGGGCGGTAATTTGACGGTAGTGACTTGTCCCATGCTTTAAAAATAGGAATTACATTAGCCATCTTCCACGTATCAGACACTACACCTGTTTGAAGAGATAAATTAAAAATGTTAGATATTGGTTCACAGAGTTCCATTTTGCATTCCTTAAGAACCCTTGCAAAAAGCTCATCAGGACCCGGCGATTTATTTTGTTTCAGTCGGTCTAGTTGTTTCCTAACCATTTCGCTAGTGACTGTGATATTACATAATTTATCTTCTTCTGGGCCTCTGTAAAAATTAATTACTGGGATATTATTAATGTCTTCCTGTGTGAAAACCGAGAGAAAATAATTATTAAAAATAGAGCACATACCATTCTCCTTGTCAGTAAGATGCCCAGAGTTATTTTTAAGGGGACCTATCTTTCCTAACTTTTGTTCTATAAACCTGGAAAAATTTTTGGGTTAGTTTTTGAATCCCTAGCAACTTTAATTTCATAGTCCCGTTTAGCTTTTCTTATTCCCTTTTTAACGTCCCTCTTAATGTCAGTATACTGATTTATAAGATGACCCTCTCCTCTTTTTATGCGCCTATAAATTCCTTTCTTCTGCCCTAAAAGATACTTAAGCCTATTATTCATCCATTTTGGGTCATTTCTACTAGATCTAATTTCTTTATACGGGATAAATGTTCTTTGGGCAGCCTGTATAGTGTTAAGAAAACTGTCATATTGATACCTCTCTTTGTCACCCCAGTCCACAGTTGACAAGTGTTCTCTAAGTCCATTATAATCTGCTAAGCGAAAATCTGGGACCGTTACTGAATTATTCCTCTGTAATTTCTAAATTATTAACAAGGGTTTCCTTGCTTGCCAGAACCAAGTCAAGTAGGTTATTTCCCCTTGTAGGTTCTGTTACAAACTGCTTCAAAAAACAATCCTGAACTACTTCTAAAAAGTCGTTAGATTCTAAATTCCCTGTCAAGAAATACCAATCAATCTGACTAAAGTTAAAGTCCCCTAGAATTACTACGTTATCGTGCCTTGTGGCCTTAACAATTTCCTCCCAAAGTAGTCTCCCTTGTTCCCTATCTAAGTTTGGAGGACGGTAAATCACGCCTAAAATCAATTTTTCACACCCTCTGAAAATTCTATCCAGACAGACTCTGTATGTGTTAATTCAGACTTTATACCCGTTTTTATGCAACAATTTAAATGATCACGGACATAGAGTGCCACCCCACCCCCCTTCCCGATACTTCTGTCTACTTGGAACAATTTAAAACCCTGAATGTGACATTCGGCAGGCAAGTCCCGATTTTTCATATTAAACCATGTCTCAGTTATTGCAAAAACATCAATATTACCCAAAAACATCAATATTACCCAAGTAAGTGTTTATGCACCTGGAGAAGAGAGAAGTGTAGAGGAGAGAGAGAGAGATGTTGGGAAATGTTGAGTGAGTGCTTGTGGTTGGGGATCTCAATGTAAAAGTGGTTAAAAATGTTGTGAAGGGAGTAGTAGGTAAATTTGGGTTGCCAGGGGTAAATAAAAATGGGGAGCCTATAATTGAGCTATGTGTAGAAAGAGATTTGGTAATAAGTAATACATTTTTTATGAAAACGAGGATAAATAAGTATACAAGGTATGATATAGCACGTAATGAAAGTAGTTTGTTAGATTATGTCTTGGTGGATAAAAGGTTGATGGGAAGGCTTCAGGATGTACATGTTTATAGAGGAGCAACGGATATATCGGATCATTAGCTACCTCTTACTCTAACAAGTAAGTAAGAGAGATGTGAAAGTGTATAAACTAAGGGAGGAGGTAGGTAGGGTAGGGTATGAAGAAGTAAAGGGTGTGATAAAAGAGAAAAGGTAGCTTATGAGAGGTTTTTACAAAACGGAAGTGTTATAAGAAGAGCAGAGTATATGGAGAGTAAAAGAAAGGTGAAGAGAGTGGTGAGAGAGTGGTACTCTATCAAAAGCCTTACTAAAATCCAAATAAACAATATCTAGTAATTTGCCTACAATTGAGGTCAGGCTTATTGGGCGGTAATTTGTGGGAAAGGCACTGTCAAGAAATTTTGATGAAAATAAGAACAAATTTTAGAGTGAGATAAACAAGGTAAGAAAGCCTAGGGAACGAATGGATTTGTCAGTTAAAAACAGAGTAGGGGAGTTAGTAGATGGGGAGCTGGAGGTATTGGGTAGATGCAGGAATATTTTGAGGAACTTTAAATATCGATGAAAAAAGGAGGCGGTAATTTCATGTACTGACCAGGGAGGTACAACATCGTTTAGGAGTGAAGAAGAGCAGGATGTGAGTGTGGGGGAGGTGCGTGAGACATTACGTAGAATGAAAGGGGGTAAAGCAACTGTAACTGACGGGATCATGACAGAAATGTTAAAAGCAGGGGGGGATATAGTGTTGGAGTGGTTGGTATTTTTGTTTAATAAATGTATGAAAGAGGGAAGGTACCTAGGGATTGGCAGAGAGCTGTATAGTTCCTTTATATAAAGGGAAGGGGGACAAAAGAGATTGTAAAAATTATAGGGGAATAAGTTTACTGAGTATACCAGGTAAAGTGTACTGTAGGGTTATAATTGAAAGAATTAGAGGTAAGACAGAGAGTAGGATTACAGATGAGCAAAAAGGCTTTAGAGTGCGTAAGGGATATGTAGATTAAGTGTTTACATTGAAACATATATGTGAACAGTATTTAGATGAAGATAGGGAAGTTTTCATTGCATTTATGGATTTAAAAAAGGCATATGATAGAGTGGATACTGAAGCAATGTGGCAGATGTTTCAAGTGTATGGAATAGGTAGTAAGTTACTGAAGGCTGTAAAGAGTTTTTATGAGGATAGTAAGGCGCAGGTTAGGGTGTGTAGGAGAGAAGTAGATTATTTCCCTGTAAAAGTAGGTCTTAGACAGGGATGTGTAATGTCACCATGGTTGTTTAATATATTTATAGATGGGGTTGTAAAAGAAGTAAATGCTAGGGTGTTGGGGAGAGGGGTGGGATTAAATTATGGGGAATCAAATACAAAATGGGAGTTGACACAGTTACTTTTTGCTGATGATACTGTGCTTATGGGAGATTCTAAAGAAAAGTTGCAAAGGTTGGTGGACGAGTTTGGGAGGGTGTGTAAAGGTAGAAAGTTGAAAGTGAACATTTGAGAGATATTTGGGAGTTGATGTGTCAGCGGATCGGTTTATGAAGGATGAGGTTAACCATAGAATTGATGAAGGAAAAAAGATGATTGGTGCGTTGAGGTATCTGTGGAGACAAGAAAAGTTATATATGGAGGCAAAGAAGGGAATGTACGAAAGTATAGTGGTACCAACACTCTTTTATGGGTGTGAAGCTTGGGTTGCAAATGCTGCAGCGAGGAGGAGGCTGGAGGCAGTGGTGATGTCCTGTCTAAACTCAATGTGTGGTGTAAATATTATGCAGATAATTCGGAGTGTGGAAATTAGGAGGAGGTGTGGAGTTACTAAAAGTATTAGTCAGAGAGCTGAGAAGGGGTTGTCGAGGTGGTTTGGTCATTTAGAGAGAATGGATCAAAGTGAATGACTTGGAAAGCGTATAAATCTGTAGGGAAAGGAAGACGGAGAGGGTGGGGTAAAGGAGGTTTTGTGGGCGAGGGGCTTGGACTTCTAGCAAGCATGTGTGAGCGTGTTAGATAGGAGTGAATGGAGACGAATGGTTTTTGGAACTTGACGAGCTCTTGGAGTGTGAGCAGGGTAATATTTTGTGAAGGGATTCAGGGAAACCAGTTAGCCGGACTTGAATCCTGGAAATGAGAATACAATGCCTGCACTTTGAAGGAGGGGTTTGTGATATTGGCAGTTTGGAGGAACTTCTAAACTATCGTATATGAGCGACTCTGCAAAGATAGTGATTATGTATGAGTGAGGTGAAAGTGTTGAATGATGATGAAAGTATTTTCTTTTTTTGGATTTTCTTTCTTTTTGGGTCACCCTGCCTCGGTGGGAGACGGCCGACTTGTTGAAAAAAAAGAATATATATATATATATATATATATATATATATATATATATATATATATATATATATATATATATATATAATCAAAACTTTTGAAAAGTTTTGAGAACATGATTTCTAGACAGTCTCAACATTTGCTCAATCCGGAGTAACTTTTGTTCAGATCAGGTCACTAATTCTAATCGCGGTGTTTGGATCATTACGAAATAGTCTTTCATGCACTTGAAGACAAACAAAATGCAGTGACCTTGTAGAAGCGTTTGATAAGTGTGTCATGGTTTACAAGGACTCATGTGTATATAAAGTTAAAACTGTAGGTGATGATAAATGTTTTATAACTTCCTAACAAATCAAATATAAATAATAATAATCAACAACGTAAAATTATAGGCTCGAAAAATATTATTCGTCCCAGTCCCCTTTCTCATTTTCATATGAGACATAAACAAAGGCATGACTGACAGCCATTGAGGACAACGAGGTGTTCTGACGGCTCACAGAAAAATCTCTGTGCTCAGTAAGGACAAATTTCAAAATATTTGAAGAAATATAAATTGGAGCAGAGTATAAAACAAACGCACACCACTGAAAGCACAGAAACAGGAAGAGACTTAGGAGTAATAATGTTAGGTAATGTTGCGTCCACATCAGTGTTGCTGTCACAGTTGCAAGGAATCTTCGAAATTAGATATGCAAGTTATTGATGATGCTCTTTAAATTACTTGTTCTGTCTTAGATGGAATATTGGTGATCATTAACAGCCCCTTTTAGGGCAGGCGAAAATCTGAGATCTGGAGATGGGCGGAGAACCTTCACTGCATCTATAAATCAAATACCTAAATTATTGGGAATGCATAAAGTCCCTTGAACTCTGTTCCATGGAACGTAAACGACAACGATATATAATTTGCATATGGACATTTTTGATAGATTGGTTCCAAATTTGTATACTGAAATCACTCTACAGTAACATGATACTTTGCAGATAGTGCTAAATACCCTCAGTGAATATAGCAGCAGTAGCAGCAGCATGAATGTAAGACTAAAAATGTAAGATTGTTGCTCATATGTCTTACTTAACCCTCGGTGACTGACAAGGGTCATTGAGTATACTAAGAAATAATGTAAATAATGTAAAGGAACGAAGAGTTTTCAACTCTCGACTTTAATACATAACGGGAATTACCAGCACCGCAGCTGTCTTCAAAAGGAAACTTGATAACTTCTTCAAGTTAGTTCATGATCAGCCAGGCTATGGTGCCTATGTGGTACTGCATGAGACCTGCAGCAACATCTGGACTGACTAGGTTATCAACCAAGAGCCCTGGCCTGGGACCTGGTCACGAGGGAGACTACTGAGATCATCTACATCTAATATATGGGCAAATAATTTAGTTTCCTGAGTACTTTTTATGTCATGATTATGTCCCTCTTGGACACAGTGTACAGTTTTAGTGTACATATGCTATTTTTACTATAGGTGATAAAAATTCCTAGAATGACTCGGTAATAACACGATTGCAAACAAACCTTGGAACGGATGGGGTTTGAACCCATGGCGAGTGATTCGTAAAACTCACAGGCCAGTGTGCTAATCACTCGGCCAGTTCCCTGTAATAAGATTCTTCCAACTAAGTACATTTCTGTACAACATAGGAAAGATAGCATGGGCCCCACTGTGATCACTGCAGGTTTTTACAGATGAATCCGACACCAGCGTGGCTGTGGCTAACTCTAGCTCAAGTCCCCTCAAAGTCGCCATCACGAAATCGTAATAACACGACTGTACACAAACTAGGGAACGGGTGGGGTTTGTACCAATGACAGGTAAGTCCTAAAATTCCCAGCATGACTGTTACATCCTTGAACCAATGTTTACTTAACTCTCTCACTAATTATATGAATCCACTGTTTACCACCAGCCAGGTGACGAAGGTAAAAGAAAGTGATGTTACTAAAAATAACGTACTTTCCTCCACAACTGTTAGGAAGCTGTTAGCTTTTTTTTCTAACTGCTAGATGAACAATAATAATGTGGAGATAATAATAAGAATTCTAACGAGAAGGCTAAGAGCAGTCCACAGGAAAACTTAAGCAGATAGCAGGTATGACATTAAGGTATCAAGATAATTAATGTGCTGTATGACTCATATAGGTTTAGAGCTCCCCATGAATGTAAAAATAGTAGCAATCATGAAAATTATAGCTAGCAGGATAAGATGCGTGACGTAGTATAGTTGGAGATGGAAAGAAATGGTATAAATACCCACACGATGAATAAACACACAAATGCAATATAATGCAATACTTTCTTGACAATGTGTCGTCTGCACAGCGAACTTTATCAAGTGACAAACCTGGAAAAACAGAGAATGTGTGTATATATAAGGACTTGAAGAGTCAGTTGAGGTGAGTTAACTTCTTTGGTAAAATGTTGAGCAAATAAATATATGGTTAGGTTGGATTCAAGAAGGGTATGCCAACTGGTATTTTCTTCACCTCTCCTCACGTTGTCTGGATTGTGTCCAGTACTAGTTGGTGCACTGTCTCTTGATGAGTTAGACTCATGTGTAACAGTTGGGTCTCTTTATTGAAACTTTTCGCCTGCGCGGTAGGCTTCTTCATTCACATAAATACGAGAATAAATTGGAGGCAACAGAGGCAGTGGCGAGGTAGATATGGTGTAATCAATCCATCAATCTTGGGGAAATAGTTTTTGAGGTAGTCATTCCCTCATTCTGAAGAGGAGCTCAGCTCCATAGCTTGCAACAATGTGAAGCTGAAACGAGACTGACGAAGGTGAGGAGTGGAAGATCTCTAAGACATTGCGGGAGGCAGGGTCCATTAATATAAGCAAGAAGATAAGAATTTAGAAACACTACAACAAGCCAACTGGTCCATGCTAGACAGGTCTCTCTCGTATCCAACCCTTCTCACTCATTGTGGAAGGTATCCTCTGTACCAAGATATCTTAGTGATGCTGTGTCAGACAAGTATCCTGAAAATGGTATATAATACCGACAAGTTGATGAGTAAGACATATGCAACAGTTGGGTATCTTTATTGACACGCTTTCTCCTACCACGTAGCGGAACGTAATGAAGCACCTGGAAAGGAGTGGATTCATTAAAGCCAGCAAGGTTTTCGAAATGGTAAATCCCGTCTCACAAATTTCCTTGTGTTCTGTGATCAGGTAACGAAAATTAGACAGGAGAGAGAGAGGGATGGGCGAATTGTTTATTTTTGGAATACAAGAAGGTCAGTGGTCACGTGTGGTCATACCTGTCCTAAGCTGTCTGGGAATTAGCGTGGGGTGATACCGAGCACATGGCTAGCTGCAGTGTTTTAGAATCTCAGGTTGAAGTGTTGGAGAAGGAGGTTCTACTTCTTCAGGAGGAAAATAGGAGGCTGAAGCTTCGCCTAGATGGGTGTGGGAGTGAGTGTGAGATGGTTGGAGCTGGTAAGGAAGAAATGGTTACCAACAGTGAAAGTGGCAGCCGCTTTAAGTGGCAAGTGGTTCACAATTCAGGAAGAAGGAAGATAAAGAAGGTTAATAGAGAAGAGAAGGTGAATGAAGTGTAAGGAGGAAATCGATTCTCTGTTCTCCAGGACGAGTGTACTTCAGTGGTCAGTGAGGTTAAAGGTACCACTGACTCCCCTGCTAATCAAGGTAAGAATATTCTGATTGTGGGAGACTCTCAGGTAAGATATATGGACCGTGCCTTTTGTAACAGAGACAGGAAGGTCAGACAGAGGGTGTGCCTCCCAGGAGCTGGTATTGGTGACATAGTCAGCAGGTTGGATAATATTATGTCAGGTAATGGGAACAAGCCTATTATCTGTCTTAGTGTTGGTGGTAATGACATTGGGAAGGGCAGAAGACAGGAGCTACTAGATAAGTATAGGTCAGCCATAGAAGTCGTTAGGTCTAAGGGAGGTATCCCAATCATATGTAGAAAGGGAGTGGGCAATGAATGGATGTCTAGGGCAATTGGTATAAATTGCTGACTAGACAGGTACTGCAAGGAACTTGCAATTCCATTCATTGATAACTGGGACAAATTCTATGGCAAACGTGATATGTATGCAAGGGATGGGGTTCATCTCTCTGGGGCTGGAGTGGTTGCATTAACCAATTCGATTGAGGGGGTCATTGGAGACTTGTCTAGGACTTTAAACTGATAGATTATAGAGGTATGGGTGTTTGTGGGAAACAATCAGGCTGTGGTATTAGGCCTGGAAACAGCAGAGATTACCAGGATACCCCAGGGTTATGTTTAAAAGATAAGATTCAAAATAAAGTTTTTTGTAAATGCAAAACAATTGATCAACAAACAAAGAGAGATAGTAGAGGGCAACGAGTGACTAGCTCCCTTGAGGTTTACTATACAAATAGTAGGAGTCTAAGAAATAAGATAGATGAGCTAAGATTACTTGCAAGTGCAGGTAATATAGATATTATTGCTATAACAGAGACTTGGTTCAACCTGAAAGATAGAGAAATGCCTTCCGAGTGCAACATTCAGGGTTACAAACTATTCCACACTGATAGGGTCAACAGGAAGGGTGGAGGAGTGGCGATGTATGTCAGAGATAATTTAAATTGTTGTGTTAGACAATATATAAGATTAGAAACAGCGGATACAGAATCTGTTTGTCTACAGTTTCTCGAGGGTCGTGAAAAATTAATTTTGGGTGTGATTTACAGGCCCCCAAGCCTGGATAGGGAGCGCAGTAAGCTGCTATGGGACGAAATTCATAAGGCGTCTAGATATGAAAATGTTGTGTTAATGGGAGATTTTAACTTTAGACACATTGATTGGAACAATGAGACAGGTAATCTTGAGTCTTGTGACTTTCTTGATACGGTTCAGGATTGTTTTTTAAAACAGTTTGTGACAGAACCAACTAGAGGTAGCAACTTGCTTGATTTGGTTCTTGCTAACAAAGAATCACTAATTAATAATCTTGAGGTTAATGAAGAGCTTGGGGAAAGCGATCACAAATCACTTAGTTTTAATATATCATGGAATTACCCAGGTAACTGCAATCAAGTCTCAGTTCCAGACTTTCGTGTAGCCGACTTCATGGGGCTGAGAAATTACCTAGGTGGGCTAAATTGGGATGACCTGACTATGGGTCAGGTAGGTGGTTTTAATTGCCAATATGACGTTTTTCAGAGCATAGTTCTAGCTGCCCAGACAACTTTTGTTCCAAGTAGGGAAATTAGATCAAACAAAAATGATCCTAAATGGATGAACAATAGATTAAAACATCTCATTGGTCAAAAGAGAGGCATATATAGGCGTATCAAAAGAGGGGATGGACAGATAAGAAATCAATATTATCAATTAAAGAGAGAAATAAAAAAAGGAATAAGAAAAACAAAAAGGGATTATGAGGCTAAGGTCGCAAGGGATTCGAAGACTAACCCAAAAGGGTTCTTTCAGGTATACAGAAGTAAGATTAGGGACAAGATAGGCCCACTTAAGAGTAACTCAGGACAGATCACGGACAGTGATAAGGATATGTGTGAAATTTTCAATACTTACTTCCTCTCAGTTTTTACTCAGGAAGATACTAGCAGAATTCAAGAAATAATAAATTATGTAGAACTGGAAGATAACAGACTATGCTCGATTGGGGTAACTAGTGACATGGTCCTCAGACAAATAGAGAAATTAAAACCTAACAAATCCCCAGGCCCTGATGAACTGTTTGCAAGAGTTTTAAAGGAATGTAAAGAGGAACTTAGCAAACCTTTGGCAAATCTTTTCAATATATCACTACAAACTGGCATAGTGCCAGACAAGTGGAAAAGGGCAAATGTAATACCTATTTACAAGGCAGGTGACAGGTCCTTAGCTTCGAACTATAGACCAATAAGCCTTACCTCCATAGTTGGTAAATTTATGGAATCAATAATTGCCGAGGCAATTCGTAGCCATCTTGAAAAGCATAAATTGATTAATGAATCTCAACACGGTTTTACAAAGGGGCGTTCATGTCTTACGAATTTACTAACTTTTTCACTAAGGTGTTTGAGGAGGTAGATCATGGTAATGAATATGATATTGTGTATATGGACTTCAGTAAGGCTTTCGATAAAGTTCCACATCAGAGGCTACTGAGGAAACTTAAGGCACACGGAATAGGAGGAGAAATTTTTTCCTGGGTAGAGGCATGGTTGACTAATAGGCGGCAGAGAGTTTGCATAAATGGAGAGAAATCAGAATGGGGGCACGTCTCAAGCGGTGTTCCACAGGGATCAGTTTTGGGCCCCCTGTTGTTTACAATTTACATAAACGACATAGATGAGGGAATAAATAGTAGCATAAGTAAATTTGCTGATGACACCAAAATAGGCCGTCCAATTCATTCAAATGAGGACATTAGAGCACTCCAGGATGATTTGAATAGACTGATGCAGTGGTCGGAGAAGTGGCAGATGCAGTTTAATGTAAACAAATGCAAAGTTCTAAATGTTGGGCAGGACAATAACCATGCCACATATAAGCTGAATAATATAAATCTTATTACTTGTAATTGCGAGAAGGATTTAGGAGTTCTGGTTAGTAGTAATCTGAAGCCTAGACAACAGTGCATAAGTGTTCGCAATAAAGCTAACAGAATCCTTGGCTTCATATCAAGAAGTATAAATAACAGAAGTCCTCAGGTTGTTCTTCAACTCTATATATCTTTGGTTAGGCCTCATTTAGATTATGCTGAACAGTTCTGGTCACCGTATTACAGAATGGATATAAATGCACTGGAAAACGTACAAAGGAGGATGACAAAGTTGATCCCTTGTATCAGAAATCTTCCCTATGAGGATAGACTGAGGGCCCTGAATCTGCACTCTCTAGAAAGGCGTAGAATTAGGGAAGATATGATTGAGGTGTACAAATGGAAAACAGGAATAAACAAAGGGGATGTAAATAGCGTGCTGAAAATATCCAACCAAGACAGGACTCGCAGCAATGGTTTCAAGTTGGAAAAGTTCAGATTCAGGAAGGATATAGGAAAGCACTGGTTTGGAAATAGAGTTGTGGATGAGTGGAAAAAACTCCCGAGTACCGTCATAGATGCTAAGACGTTGTGTAGTTTTAAAAATAGGTTAGATAAATACATGGGTGGGTGTGGATGGGTGTGAGTTTGGATCTGCCTAGCTTGTACTAGGTCAGTTGCAGTGCTCCTTTCTTAAGTGAATGTAACCTGACCTGTACTAATTCCTTAAGTGGAAGTGATCTGACCAGGTGGTCGGCTGGACAATTATATGAGTGGGTGCGGTTGGGTGTGAATTGGTCCTGACTAGCTTGTGCTACTAGGTCAGATGCAGTGCTCCTTCCTTAAGTGAATGTAACCTGACCTGGCTGGGTCGGGGCATTGGCTTAAGCCGTTGGAGATTTGGACTTGCCTCGCATGGGCCAGTAGGCCTGCTGCAGTGTTCCTTCTTTCTTATGTTCTTATGTTCTTATTCGATACAGTACCCCACAAGAGTTAGAGAAACAGACAGAAATTACAGGGAAAATACTACAGTGGACCAAGGAATATTTAACGGAAAGAAAACAGCGAGTTACTGTCAGAAAGTGTCGTAGTGGGCGAGTGTGACTAGTGGGTTTCCGCAAAGGTCAGTACTTGGACCAGTGCAGTTTGTTGTGTATGTGAACGACATGAGAGGAAATCGATTCAGAGGCATCTCTGTTTGCAGAGGCGCCTCTGAATCGAGAAGAATACAAAGAGGTTTAAACCTGGAAAGACAACAAATGAATCTGGATAAGTTGCAGGATTGGTCTGACATGTTTCTACTGGAATTTTACACCAGCAAATGCAAAGTTATGAAAATCGGAGAAGGGCAGAGAAGTTCTGAAAAAGTGTACAGGCTCTGAGAGACAAGCTGCAAACCTCTATGTAAGTGAAGGACCTGGGGGTGAGCATTGTTCCAAGCATTTCGCCTGAGGCACACATCAACCGAATAACTGCTGCAACGCCAGACTGACAGATTTAAGTGTATCTTTCAGGAACATCAAGTAGGCATTCACATTATACATGGCATATATCAGGCCTGTCTTAGTGTATGCAGAGCCATTATGGAACCCACATCTGGTTAAGCATGTAAACCAGCTGGAAAAAGTGAAAAGGTCTGCAATAAAACTAGTCCCAGAGCTGAAGACAAATGACCTATGAGGAGACGCTAGAGGAACTAAACCTGACGACATCAAAGATTACGACGTGCAAAATACTCAAAGAAATTGACAGAGTGGACAGTGAGAGTGTGTCTGAGAGGCGGGTCTCAGGTACACGAGGTCACAGCTGGAAGCTAAAAGCCTAGATGAGTTACAGGAATGTTAGGAAAGCTTTACCATTAGAGTGGTCAGGAAGTGGAGCGACCTAGACACCAAAGTAGAGATGGAGAACTCATACAAGACTTTAAGAAAAGGTATGACAGGGCTATAGTGGCCATCAGTGCCGGATTTAGATGAAAAGAGGCCCTAGGCTATTCCACTTGTAAGGCCTCTCACAATCCATCATCCTCACCAAAAACAAAATTCAGTGAAGCTGAGGATGATGGCGGGTTGTTAAATACCGTAGTGATTGAAAAAAAAATGTTAAAATAACAGTGTGAAAAACTTTTGCAATAACCGAACTTTGTAAACATTTTGTGAAATAAGCAGATTTTTTTAGGGAAATGAAATTGTAAGTTTATTGTTATATTCTTTAAAATATATATATTCTTTTCAAATACATATTAAGAAAAAAAGAAATTACAATCATCAAATACACTAAGACTAAAAAAGTTTTTAAGTCTTCCTCAAAGCAAAATCATGCAAAAGTTCATGAACATTTGTTTGTCTAAGTTCGTCACTATCAGTGCACGGAATGCTCAGTGCGGACAACCTCTCTTTGAGACAGTGTGGCCCATAATTTATTTTGAATTCATTTGAGGCTAGAAAAAGACCTCTCATAACACATTTGAATTTCACTCCTTACCGTGGTCGTATTTTTTGGCACCTTTTGTAAACCTCTGAATTTCCGCCACTGTGTCATTCCAAGATGCTGGGGATGGTTCAGTAACTTTGGTCATAGGACACGCACACGTAGGACACGTACACATAGGACACGCACACGTAGGACACGTACACATAGGACACGCACACGTAGGACACGCACACGTAGGACACGTACACATAGGACACGCACACGTAGGACACGTACACATAGGACACGCACACGTAGGACACGTACACGTAGGACACTTACACATAAGACACGCACACGTAGGACACGTACACATAGGACACGCACACGTAGGACACGCACACATTGGACACGCACACGTAGGACCGTACACAAACAAGTGTTGAAAATTTGAAGCCTACTGGATGAGGCGTTCTCGAGTTATATGTAAAATAAAATCGAAAATTATGAGGAAGAGAAAAAATGAAAAAAAACGAAATCAGGGAATCTCTTAAGTATCCCTTCAAGGATACCTAATTATTATTATGTTCATGGGGATGTGCCTAATCCGCAGGAGTCAGATAGGAAAGGATCAGAGCTAATCCGAGACAGCTGAGGGTAGCTCCTATTCCTAGGATGAAGAGTACCTCTTGAAGGGCGCCTGTGGGTGGTTGAGGGGCCACTGTTGAGAAGGAATCACCAGTTTTAGATGACTGGTGTGTTATGAGACCACAAGCTTCTTCAGCTCTCAGTGCTTGAGGGGACCACCCATTATAATGGGTGGTCCCCTCACATAATTATCTGAGTTGTCTGCTGTGTAGTAAGACCACAAGGTTCTGTAAGGACACAAAGGGTTCAAACCCACTAGCTTCTGAGACTAACTGTGAGTTGAGAACACCAGCTTCTGAGGTACATACTGTGTGCTGGAAACACCAGCTTCTGAGACACATACTTTGTCGTGACCACTAGCTTCTGAGACACATACTGTGTCGGGACCACTAGCTTCTGAGACACACACTGTGTGTCGGGACCACTAGCTTCTGAGAGACACACTGTGTGTCGGGAGCACTAGCTTCTGAGAAACATACTGTGTGTTGAGACCACCTGCTTCTGAGGCACACACTATGTGTATGGACTATCTGCTTCTTATTACACACTGAGTGTTAGGACCACCTGCTTATTAATTATTCACATTCTATTGAAAGCACAGTCAAGAGAGACGTGGATAGGTCGACTTCATATTTTGAACACTTGTAAAGCATTTGAGACAGTGTAAATCCAGGGATTTATTTATTAATAGCCGAGGAGCAATTGAAGGTAAAAGGTAACATTTTATGTTAGATCAAGAAATGCCCAGCAAATGTGGGACGGACGGGAATGAAAATGGAGGACATTTCGTAATGCAAAATTACAACTAGTGGGATGTCCAGAGGATAAGCACTAAGGCCATTAATGTTATTAATATCTGTAACTCACCTGTCACTATGGCTTAAATACTTTGTATTAGATGTTTGATAACGTTTAGCGATTATTGAAAACATAGAACACGCTTCAAAGTTACCAAATAAGTAATTACTGGAGACGAACCCAAATGAGTAACACATCATGCAGATGAGGAGTGGAGGGAGAGTGAAGCCCGGAGACGGAGTATAGCTTCGAAGTGAATAAACTATAAATATCGGTCCAGGAGAAAATTTTCGGAGATGACACAACACCAGTCATGAGGGATGCAGATAAACTACACAAGATAAACAGTATAGACGAGGTTAGCTAATCTAAGAACTACCTTCGCGAACTTTAGCAAAACAAAAAATGGACGAACCCTGATACGTATGGCAGGTAATTAATAGATTATGCATCATTTTCTACAGTTTTTAGTTGTATTTTCTCTGGTGAGGTGATAGGTACGACTGTTCGGTATAACACGGCTTACATCTTCGTGAGTACCTGAAAGCTGTTCTTTGTCCAGGCGTGTCACCTCCCGTTATTGTATGGATTCGTGTTGAGAGTGCTTGTTAGAACAGTCGGTGGCTAGATTCTGTGTGGTGAGATTGACTTGAGGGAAGCTGTGTGGAATGATGTTGAAGTGCGTGTGAGGAAGTTCTGTGAGCTATAGTTGCGTAGGTGAGATGCTGTTGAGGTGAGAGGTGTGTGGTGGAGAGAGTGTCTGTGGGGTATGCAGTTGAATGTGAAGGTGAAGTTGATGCTAGTTGTGGTGAGTATTCTGTGTGAGGTGAGAGTTGCTGTGTGGGTGAGAGTTGTGGGTAGAGTGCTGTGGGGGTGAGAGTTGCTGTGTGGTGAGTGTGAGAGTTGCTGTGTGAGGGTGAGTTGCTGTGGGGGTGAGAGTTCTGTGTGGGTGAAGTTGTGGGGAGGTGTGTGGGGTGAGAGTTGCTGTGTGGGTGAGAGTTGCTGTGGGATGAGAGTTGCTGTGTGGGGGTGAGAGTTGCTGTGGGGATGAGAGTTGCTGTGTGGGGTGAGAGTTGCTGTGTGGGGTGAGAGTTGCTGTGTGGGGTGAAGTTGACTGTGTGGGGTGAGTTGCTGTGTGGGGTGAAGTGCTGTGTGGGTGAGATGCTGTGTGGGATGAGGGAAGTTGCTGTGTGGGGTGAGAGTTGCTGTGTGGGGATGAGAGTTGCTGTGTGGGGTGAGAGTTGCTGTGTGGGGTGAGAGTGGTGAAGCTGTGTGGGGGTGAGAGTTGATGTGTGGGGTGAGAGTTGTGTGTGGGGGTGAGAGTTGCTGTGTGGGGTGAGAGTTGCTGTGTGGGGGAGTGGGAGTTGCTGTGTAGGGGTGAGGAGTTGCTGTGTGGGTGAGAGTTGCTGTGTGTATGGTGGGTGAGAGTTGCTGTGTGGGGTGAGAGTTGCTGTGTGGGGTGAGAGTTGCTGTGTGGGGTGAGAGTTGCTGTGTGGGGTGAGAGTTGCTGTGTGGGGTGAAGTTGCTGTGTGGGGGTGAGAGTTGCTGTGTGGGGTGAGTTGCTGTGTGGGGATGAGAAGTTGCTGTGTGGGGTGAGAGTTGCTGTGTGGGGATGAGAGTTCTGTGTGGGGTGAGAGTTGCTGTGTGGGGATGAGAGTTGCTGTGTGGGGATGAGAGTTGCTGTGTGGGATGAAAGTTGCTGTGTGGGGTGAGAGTTGCTGTGTGGGGATGAGAAGTTGCTGTGTGGGGAATGAAGTTGCTGTGTGGGGTGAGAAGTTGCTGTGTGGGGTGAGAGTTGCTGTGTGGGGTGAGAGTTGCTGTGTGGGGTGAGAGTTGCTGTGTGGGTATGAGTGTTGCTTTGTGGGGATGAGAGCTGCTGTGTGGGGGTGAGAGTTGATGTGTGGGGGTGAGAGTTGCTGTGTGGGGTGAGAGTTGCTGTGTGGGTGAGAGTTGCTGTGTGGGGTGAGAGTTGCTGTGTGGGGTGAGAGTTGCTGTGTGGGGTGAGAGTTGCTGTGTGGGGATGAGAGTTGCTGTGTGGGGTGAGAGTTGCTGTGTGGGGATGAGAGTTGCTGTGTGGGGTGAGAGTTGCTGTGTGGGGTGAGAGTTGCTGTGTGGGGATGAGAGTTGCTGTGTGGGGATGAGAGTTGCTGTGTGGGGATGAGAGTTGCTGTGTGGGGGTGAGAGTTGCTGTGTGGGGATGAAAGTTGCTGTGTGGGGTGAAAGTTGATGTGTGGGGGTGAGAGTTGCTGTGTGGGGTGAGAGTTGCTGTGTGGGGGTGAGAGTTGCTGTGTGGGGATGAGAGTTGCTGTGTGGGGATGAGAGTTGCTGTGTGGGGATGAGAGTTGCTGTTTAGGGGTGAGAGTTGCTGTGTGGGGTGAGAGTTGCTGTGTGGGGATGAGAGTTGCTGTGTGGGGGTGAGAGTTGCTGTGTGGGGGTGAGAGTTGCTGTGTGGGGTGAGAGTTGCTGTGTGGGGTGAGAGTTGCTGTGTGGGGTGAGAGTTGCTGTGTGGGTGAGAGTTGCTGTGTGGGGATGAGAGATTGCTGTGTGGGATGAGAGTTGCTGTGTGGGGATGAAGTGCGTGTGGATGAGTTGCTGTGTGGGGATGATGGTTGCTGTGTAGGGTGAGTTGCTGTGTGGGGTGAAGTTGCTGTGTGGGTGAGAGTTGCTGTGTGGGGTGAGATTGCTGTGTGGGGTGAAGTTGCTGTGTGGGTGATGGGGTTGCTGTGTGGGATGAAGTTGCTGTGTGGGGTGAAGTTGCTGTGTGGGGATGAAGTTGCTGTGTGGGGTGAGAGTTGCTGTGTGGAGATGAGAGTTGCTGTTTAGGGGTGAGAGTTGCTGTGTAGGGGTGAGAGTTGCTGTGTGGGAATGAGAGTTGCTGTTTAGGGGTGAGAGTTGCTGTGTAGGGGTGAGAGTTGCTGTGTGGGGGTGAGAGTTGCTGTGTGGGGGTGAGAGTTGCTGTGTGGGGGGTGAGAGTTGCTGTGTGGGGGTTGAGAGTTGCTGTGTGGGAATGAAAGTTGCTGTGTTTGGGTGAGAGTTGCTGTGTGGGGGAGAAAGTAACAGTGTGATGGTTCGTGTCAAATTTCTCTGTTTACAATATTTAGGTTAGGTTAATCTATCTTTACTTAAGTTATACAGTAATCTATCAATAAAAAATAACCAATTATAACATACTACAACGCCAATAAATGATGTATAAGATAAAAGCGATAAAAAGTTGTGATTCGCAAAGAGTAAATTGTAATCCTCCATACTGAGTAAAAGTATGTAAGTCAGATCATCACTTTTTAAAGCTCGTTAAACAGTCACCCATTTGACTGTCTTAGCAAAAGTGAAATACTGTGTGTAATTAAGAGGAGGGACTCGGGTGTGGGAGTTGCTGACGAATAAGTCTGTGCTGAGATGGATAAACTTACTGACGTGTATACCTGGGCTGACCTATACACCTATGCTGACGTGCATATATGTGCTGACGTGTATACCTGTGACTGACCTGTATACCTGTGCATACTAGTTATGACGTGTATACCTGTGACTGACCTGTATACCTGTGCATACTAGTTATGACGTGTATACCTGGGCTGACATGTTTACATGTACTTGAGTTTACGTATATACCTGTGCTGAGGTGTATACCTATACCGTGATGCTCACGTGTTTGTCACACTCCTCACCTGACGCTAACGTGTCAACCTCTGTTGTTTTCGTGTTTTGTAAAGAGAACTCTGTTGTTACTCAGCTCTCTTGATGAATATTCTCAGCACCATCGCTGGCATGTTTGCTGACATTATTAAGAGGTACCAAATTTAGATATTGTCTGGATTCATGACGTCAAAGGTCTTGGACACTAATTAGCATAATGTTTATGCAGATTCCAGGCGGGTACGACACTAACACTTTTTTTAAAAAGTAAATAATGTCTGAATTTAAAAAAAATATGTAGTGAACCCTTGTTAACACGGTTATATTTAGCCATATTGTAGCCTATGTCTGAGATACTGGTGCCTCTGTGTCAGTCAAAATGCGACCTCTACAGTCATATTTTTCTCCATCAGCCATACTGGTCCCTGACTCAGCTGTTGGACATACTTATGTCTCTGCTGGTCATTCTGGGCTTTATTCAGTTATATTGGTGTATGTTCAGCTATTGTGGTGCATCTATCAGCCATACTAAGGTCTGTCAACTAAACAGGTGATTTTTCTCAGCCCCAGTTGACTATCTGCCAAGATACCGGTGCCTGTCAGCCATACTAGTGTCTGTCAGTCATATTAAAGTCTGTCAGTTCAATTGGTGTATCTGTCCGTCATGTTGACAGCTATACTGTCCTCTTCCGGGGAAAGTGTTGGCCTCCTGAAAACAGATGGTGGTGTCTCTTGCTTGGCTCTCGAAGACTGCAGTGCAGTTCTAGGATCTGCACAAATTGGAAATACATTTAGTACGAATTGTATACATCTGTAAGCATTGAATATCAGGGTAAACAAATGGGACATTCCGCGACCTGTCTAAAGGAGTGTGTGGTTCTACCTTTTGCAAATTCTTCCACCATGAGATGTGCCACTCTTCAGTCGTCCTCAAAAAACAATGTAATGTTACAACACCAACTGCAGGGCCTGCCACTTAAAAGGAACCAGGAGGTACACACCCCGTAAAACAAATCATAGTAGTTAAAGTAGTTACGACAACTCCACTCCAAGTGATTTTTTAGTGGTAGGAAACGAACAAAGAAAATGGACTGGAGGCACTCCCAGAGGCACTCCCAGTGGCCCCTCCTGACTCACAACTACTGATGCCAACAACAAAATCCCGCCAACAAACATGCAATACGACCTCATTTATATTTGTTAATATACAGAGCCCTAAGCCATCTACCAAAAACAAAATCCCTTTCATTAGTGGACTTCTGAGGAAGTCAAATGCACTGTTTGCAGCCTTCACAGAGACCCACGCAAAAGATTACTTAGACAGTGAAATATGGATACCTGGGTACAACCTTTTCAGATGCGACAGAAAGAACAGGCAACAAGGGGGGGTTGGCCTGTATGTCAAAGAGTCGCTCATTTGCACAGATATACTGAACACCACAAATGATGTAGTTGAAGTTCTAACAATAAAAATCGAGAACCAAAACAAACGGTTGTATATAAGCCACCAGATGCAACTTCCCAACAGTTCAAGGAACAGCTATTGAAAACTGACTCCTGTCTGGAAAACCTGCAGCCCCATCGCCAAACATCTTGCTGCTTGGTGACTTCAATCTAAGACACAAAATGGAAGAATATAGCAAATAATGTTGTAGCAGAAACAATCCCTGGAGGCAGCTCAGATGAAAAACATACACATGAGCTGCTGAATTTCTGCAATAAACACACCCTAAGTCAGCAGATAGTGGAGCCAACAAGACTGGAGAACACACTAGACCTTATTTTCACAAATAATGAGAACCTGGTAAGAAACATAATATAAAAAAACAACTAATTCTGATCACAATGTAATCGAAGTCCAGACTTACATGCACAGGAGTCCTGATCAGCAAAATGCATACAGCTATGAGGGTACCTTCACCAAATTCAACTTCAACAACAAGAACATCAACTGGGACCAGGTAAACTATGTCCTAAACGAAACATGTTGGGAAGATATCTTAAATAACATGGACCCTAACCAGTGCCTTGAAAAGATCAACTTTCTAGTAGCTGAAGTATGTTCAAGGCATATTCCCCTAAGAAAAAGGAAGAGAAGTAAACTGGAGAGAGAGAGACGCTCCCTCTACAGGAGAAGGCGAAGAATCACTAAGCTCCTCAAGAATGCTAGATTATCTGAAACACGGAAAGAAGCGCTAACCAAGGAAGTGGAAAATATTGAGCTAAAGTTACAAGACTCATACAGGATCCAGGAGAGACAAGAGCTAAAAGCGATTAGTGAAATTGAAAGAAATTCGAAATATTTTGCATATGCCAAAAACAAGGCAAAAACCACATCTAGTACAGGGCCCCTGCTCAGACAAGACGGATTCTACACAGATGACAACAACGAAATGAGTGAGATACTGAAATCTCAATATGAGTGTGTTCAGCGAGCCACTAATCAGTCTAAAGATAGACAATCCAAATAATTTGTTTATGAATGAGCCTCAAAACCCTGCCAATGTATGCAAAATTTCTTACATAACCCTAACTCAACTAGATTTTGAGAAAGCCATCGACGACATGCCCATGCACTCAGCCCCAGGCCCAGACTCGTGGAACTCTGTGTTCATTAAGAACTGCAAGAAACCCCTCTCACGGGCCTTAAGTATACTATGGAGAAGGATCATAGACACAGGTGAGATTCCACAGTCACTAAAAACAACGGATATAGTTCCACTCCACATAGGTGGCAGCAAAGCAATAGCTAAGAACTATAGACCAATAGCTTTAACGTCCCACATCATAAAAATCTTTGAAAGAATTCTAAGAAGCAGGATTGCAAACCACTTGGACTCCCAACAGTTGCACAATCTAGGGCAACATGGGTTCAAAGCAGGTCGCTCCTGCCTCTCGCATCTACTGGACCACTATGATATGGTCTTTGATACACTGGAAAACAAACATAATGCAGATATAGTATACACCGAATTTTGCAAAAGCCTTTGACAAGTGCGATCATGGTGTAATAGCACACAAAATGCGTGCTGAAGGGATAACTGGCAAAGTAGGCAGATGGATCTTCAACTTTCTAACCAATCGAACACAAAGAGTAGTGGTAAACAGTTAAATCGGATATGGGCGTGTACTGTGCCACAAGGCCATATCCTGTTCCTCATTCTCATATCAGACATAGAATTGTAAATCATAGCACCGTATCATCCTTTGCAGACGATACTAGAATCTGCATGAGAGTGTCATCCATTGAGGACACGGTAAATCTCCAAGAAGATATAAACCATGTTTTCCAATGGGCAATGGAAAACAATATGATGTTCAATGAAGACAAATTTCAGCTACTCTGATATGAAAACTGAAGGAAATAATAGCTAGAACTGAGTATACTACAAACTCTAATCACACAATAGAGCGGAAAAGTAATATGAAGGACCTGGGAGTAGTAATGTCTGAGGATCTCACCTTCAAGGATCACAACAGTATCACTATCGCATCTGCGAGGAAACTGATAGGATGGATAATGAGAACATTCAAGACAAGAGATGCCAAGCCAATGATGATCCTTTTTAAATCACTTGTTCTCTCTAGGCTGGAATACTGCTGTACATTAACATCTCCATTCAAAACAGGTGAAATTGCAGATCCAGAGAATGTACAAAGAACCTTTACTGCACGTATAAGTTCCATCAAACACCTTAACAACTGGGAACGCCTGGAAGCACTTGACTTGTACTCACTGGAACGCAGGTGAGAGAAATACATCATAATCTACACCTGGAAAATCCTGGAGGGACTGGTCCCTAATCTGCACACAGAAATCACTCTCTACGAAAGCAAAAGACTTGGCAGACGATGCAACATACCCCCAGTGAAAATTAGGGGCGCCATTGATGCACTAAGAGAAAACACAATAAGTGTCCGGAGCCCAAGACTGTTCAACAGCCTCCCACCAGCCATAAGGGGAATTACCAATAGACCCCTGGTTGTCTTCAAGAGGGAGCTGGACAGATACCTAAAGTCAGTGCCGGATCAGCCGGGCTGTGGTTCGTATGTTATACTACGTGCGGCCAGCAGTAACAGCCTCGTTGATCAGGTCCTGCTCCACCAAGAGGCCTGGTCATGGACCGGGCCGCGGGGGCATTGATCCCCGAATACCCTCCAGGTAGCTATAATGCAGCTACTGTCAACAATATTGCTATCACCGTCGGTAATACTGGCACTACTGTCAGGCATTTCACAGTAATTTTCAGAAATATTGCAGTTACTATCAACTATACTTCAGTACTATCAACTATACTTCAGTACTATCAACCATACTTCAGTACTATCAACCATACTTCAGTACTATCAACCATACTTCAGTACTATCAACCACACTTCAGTACTATCAACCACACTTCAGTACTATCAACCACACTTCAGTACTATCAGCCACACTTCAGTACTATCAGCCACACTTCAGTACTATCAGCCATACTTCAGTACTATCAGCCATACTTCAGTACTATCAGCCATACTTCAGTACTATCAGCCATACTTCAGTACTATCAGCCATACTTCAGTACTATCAGCCATACTTCAGTACTATCAGCCATACTTCAGTACTATCAGCCATACTTCAGTACTATCAGCCATACTTCAGTACTATCAGCCATACTTCAGTACTATCAGCCATACTTCAGTACTATCAACCATACTTCAGTACTATCAACCATACTTCAGTACTATCAACCATACTTCAGTACTATCAACCATACTTCAGTACTATCAACCATACTTCAGTACTATCAACCATACTTCAGTACTATCAACCATACTTCAGTACTATCAACCATACTTCAGTACTATCAACCATACTTCAGAACTATCAACCATACTTCAGAACTATCAACCATACTTCAGTACTATCAACCATACTTCAGTACTATCAACCATACTTCAGTACTATCAATCATACTTCAGTACTATCAATCATACTTCAGTACTATCAACCATACTTCAGTACTATCAACCATACTTCAGTACTATCAACCATACTTCAGTACTATCAACCATACTTCAGTACTATCAACCATACTTCAGTACTATCAACCATACTTCAGTACTATCAACCATACTTCAGTACTATCAACCATACTTCAGTACTATCAATCATACTTCAGTATTATCAATCATACTTCAGTACTATCAACCATACTTCAGTACTATCAACCATACTTCAGTACTATCAACCATACTTCAGTACTATCAACAATACTTCAGTACTATCAACCATACTTCAGTACTATCAACCATACTTCAGTACTATCAACCATACTTCAGTACTATCAACCATACTTCAGAACTATCAACCATACTTCAGTACTATCAGCTATACTTCAGTACTATCAACCATACTTCAGTACTATCAACCATACTTCAGTACTATCAATCATACTTCAGTACTATCATTCATACTTCAGTACTATCAACCATACTTCAGTACTATCAACTATACTTCAGTACTATCAACCATACTTCAGTACTATCAACCATACTTCAGTACTATCAACCATACTTCAGTACTATCAACCATACTTCAGTACTATCAACCATACTTCAGTACTATCAACCATACTTCAGTACTATCAACCATACTTCAGTACTATCAACCATACTTCAGTACTATCAACCATACTTCAGTACTATCAACCATACTTCAGTACTATCAACCATACTTCAGTACTATCAACCATACTTCAGTACTATCAACCATACTTCAGTACTATCAACCATACTTCAGTACTATCAGCCATACTTCAGTACTATCAACCATACTTCAATACTATCAACCATACTTCAATACTATCAACAATACTTCAGTACTATCAACAATACTTCAGTACTATCAATAATACTGATGGCTATGTCAGCAGCACCACACATACTGTCAACTATAATACATTCACTGTCAGTCATATTTGCAGCTCCTATCAGTCATAGAGCAGTCACTGTTAATTATACTGCAATCGCTGTCAGACATACTGCGGCTACTGTCAGCCAAAGAGCACAAACTGATAGTCATATTTTAGTTACTGTCAACGATGCAATAACAATGGAAAGCCATGCTGTAGCTACTGACAGTTATATTGCAAGTACTATCAGTTCTACTGCAGTCATTGACAGCTATACAGCAACCACTGTCAGCCATAGAACAGCCATGGTCAGTTATACCCGTCTCGGAGTCAAAAAAAAAAAAAAAAAACCACTAGATTAATGCAAAAAAAAAGAAAATATATTATAAGATCGTGTTCAGAATATGGAATAAAGTTTAGTAATAACATTAGCGGTAACTTTGACGAAAGTAAGGAAAGTATTCAATAATAATATTATAATTCTCTGTTATATTACTCAAGTGATACTGGTTTTCACTGAACAAATAAAGAATGCCTCATCTTATCGGCTTCAAACTATTAACACTGTTGCATTCCATATGAAGCAAGACCCCAGGTCGAAGAAATTTGATATTTTAGTGAAATTGTACAGAATACTTAGATTCGTTGGATTCATCGTATTTTTTTTAAAACAGTATATACATGGAATGTTTGGCTGGCTTCAAACTCTCCTCGTTGATGGGCCTTATTAGAAGAAGGCAATTTAAAATCACCAATGCTGATTTTAAATTGCCAGTTTTATTTTAAACAACTGGTCTCCCTGTAACAACTAGAGAATGGCTCTTCTGGTCTGCTACAAACACTGTAGTGTTGCTGTTTCTTAATTGGAAGTGTTTTTGTATTAAAGCTGAACTTTCTACTTGCCATTTTGTCAGTTTTATAGTTTTTATAAATTTCTTTAATCTAATATGTCGCTTTTAAAAACAGAAATAATTGTAGAAAATTTTAAGTTGAACTGAAATTCAAAAAGATAGTTCAGAAATATTGAAAACTCACGTTTATACTGTGTTTTTACTGTGTTTATACTGTGTTTTTTACTGTGTTTTTAATTTACAGCAGTTTAGTGACCCCTTTAAACACTGCTGAACGTGATTCCAAAACGTTTCATTTAACTTCCTTTATGCTTATCGTCATTAACTTCATAACGCTTTGTCTGATCGGCTTCAAATTTCCAACCCTGGTTAACTATTAACAGGTGAAGGTTCTTGAAATAGTTGACAAGTCCAGATGTCCTCTGCTCAATTTCATATAAACCATTCCCGAAATTGGTTTACTTGAGATAACTTTAGAAAGCCTCTTCTGATCAGCTTCAGAATTTGAACATTCGTGTACTTAACCAAATAAAAAGGTTGGTATTGTTAATAATCTGTGTAGGTGCCAGTGTGGCGCTTTTAATCTCGGAATAGTATAGCAATATTATGTATGATACAACAGGATAATATATCCTGATGATGCCTTCATGATGGGCGGCTTTTGATCAAAGGAACTGGACTCTAATCTCTTGTCTGAAAGTCTGAAAGCTGGCCACTTAGGTCACTGAAAGGTGTTCCAGTCATGTGCAGCAATTTGCCTAGAAGAAAAGTGGGTAGTGAATGAATGTGTAGATCAGTTGGGGTAAATTTCTGGCTAGACAAGTACCGCAAGGAACTTGGTATTCCATTCCATGACAGTAAAACTTCTATATAGCAAACATGACGTGTATGCCATGGACGTTGTGCCACTCTCTGGTGCATGACTCACTGCATTAGCTAAATTGTCTAAGAGTTTAGATTTATGGAAGACAAAGGTGAAGGTGTGTGCGGGACACAAGGAAGTTGTATTATTACCAGAGGAGAGTGAGCAAAAATTTCCAAAATGTTATGAAAACGTCCAGAAACGCTTTTGGTAAAAGCAGAAAAATTGGTCAGCAAACAACAAGAAACAGCGGAGAATAGTGAAGCAAAATCTTTCGTAGTACCATTTATACAAACAGCCGGAGTACATTAGAAGATAAATAGATGACTAACTACTACAGGATATAAATGAAACAGTTCAATCAACAAAAGGGACGTTGCTGCGTATGAAGGGATATTGATTCCAAACAGATATAACCTAATCTGGTAACAGGAACAGATGTTGCTAGCATCTAGTAACGGAAAATATTTTGGGAGTTTTCAAGAGCATAAACTTTTAGGATGCAATTGCTCAGGCTCTAGTTGAATTTTTTTTTAATGGGAGATTTTCCTTTAGAACAGTTTTGGAGCAATTTTGAAGGTAACCCAGAGCCTAGACTCTGTCGAGGACTTGATCCGTTGTCCATGTTTACAACAGACACAACACTGTAGACACTAAACATCAAAACGATTTTAGGGTGTCACTAACTGTGTCCTGCTGTACATCCCATAGCTCCAGTACCTTTACTGGTACATTTGCTCTCATACCTTTCAAACCATATATAAATGTATATTAGAAATTGAAGATCCACATTGGAAATAATTCTTCATGTATAAAAGAATGAACAAAACTGTCAAGAATACCATCAGTTTATTGACAGTTTGAATGTTTCTTCATTCATAATCAGAATCTATAAAAAAGCTTCGAGGAATACCAAGTAAAGTTGAGACTTCTTAAATCTTACATTGACATCCACTTTCCTATATAAATAAAGTATTATAGAAGATCAGCTTTAGAATAAAGAAGACAAGTTGACCTGAAACTATTTGAAGCAAATTTTGATTCTGATTAGAAAGAATCCGAAACGTCAGTTAAAAAAAATGAATTTCCAATGATAATGGTAACTATGTATATACATGCTTACATATCAACCTATCTGTCTATCTATTTTTCTACCTATATATTTTTTTATTTATTTATTAACACATCGGCCGTTTCCCACCAAGGCAGGGTGGCCCGAAAAAGAAAAAGTTTCACCATCATTCACTCCATCCCTGTCTTGCCAGAGGTGCGCTTACACTACAGTTATAAAACTGCAACAGTAACACCCCTCCTTCAGAGTGCAGACACTGTACTTCCCATCTCCAGGACTCAAGTCCTGCCCAACGGTTTCCCTGAATCCTTACATAAATATTATCTTCCTCACACTCCTACAGCACGTCAAGTCCTAAAAACCATTTATCTCCATTCACTCCTATCTAACATACTCACGCATGATTGCTGGAAGTTCAAGCCCTTCGCACACAAAAACCTCCTTTATCCCTCCAACCTCCAACCTTTTCTAGGCCAAACTCTACCTTGTGTTCCCTCCACTACAGATTTATACACTCTCGAAGTCATTTTATTTTGTTCCACCCTCTCTATATGTCCGAACCACCTCAATAACCCCTCCTCAGCCCTCTGGATAACAGTTTTGGTAATCCCGCTCCTCCTCCTAAATTCCAAACTACGAATTCTCTGCATTATATTCACACCACACATTGACCTCAGACACGACATCTTCATTGCCTCCAGCCTTCTCCTTGTTGCAACATTCACTAACCATGCTTTTCACCCAAATAAGAGCGTTGGTATAACCATACCAACATTCCCCTCTTTGCTTCCATGGACAAAGTTATTTGTCTCCACAGACTTCTCAGTGCACCACTCACCTTTTTTCCCTCGTCAATATTATGATTCACCTCATCTTTCATAGACCCATCTGCTGACACGTCCACTCCCATTCACCTCCTCCATTCTCTCTCCCTCCAATCTGACATCCAGTCTTCCGTTACCTAAGTTTTTTTGTTATCCTCATCACCTTACTCTTTCCTATATTCACTTTTAATTTTCTTCTTTTATATACCCTACCAAACTCATCAACCAACTTCTGCAACTTCTTTTCAGAATCCCCCAAAAGCACAGTGTCATCAGCAAAGAGCAACTGTGACAACTCCCACTTTGTGTTAGATTTTTTATCTTTTAACCCCACACCTCTTGCCAACATCCGAGCATTCACTTCTCTTACAACTCCATCTATAAATATATGAACAATTATGGTGACATCACACATCCATGTCTAAGGCCTACTTTTACTGGGAAATAATCTTCCTCTCGCCTGCATACTCTAACCTGAGCCTTCTATCCTCGTAAAGACTCTTCCCTTCCCTACTTTCAATAACCTACCTCTAATTTCATACATTTGCAACATCTGCCACATTGCCCCCCTATCCACTCTATCACACGCCTGTTCCAAATCCATAAATGCCACAAACACCTCTTTACCCTTATCTAAATACTGTTCACCTATATGTTTCACTGCAAACACTTGGTCTACACACCCCCTACCCTTCCTAAAGCCTCCTTGCTCACCTGCTATCCTGCTCTCAGTCTTAATCTTAATTCTTTCAATAATAAGTCTACTACACACTTTACCAGGTATACTCAACAGACTTATTTCCCTATAATTTTATATTCTCTTTTGTTCATTTGCCTTTATACAAAGGAACTATACATGCTCTCTGCCAATCCCTAGGTACCTTACCCTCTTCCATACATTTATTAAATAAAAGCACTAACCAACCCAAAACTATATCCCCACCTGCTTTTAACATTTCTATCTTTATCCCATCAATACCAGCTGCTTTACTCCCTTTCATTCTACCCACTGCCTCATGCACTTCCCTCACTCCTATAAGATGTTATTCCTCCTTGCCCTATACGCGAATCACAGCTTCCCTATCTTCATCAACATTTAATTAACAATTCCTCAAAATATTCCCTCCATCTTCCCGATACCTCTTATTCTCCGTTTAATAACTCTTCTCCTAGTTTTAACTGTCAAATCTATTTGTTCCCTAGTCTTCCTCAACTTATTAATCTCACTCCAAAACTTTTTCTTATTTTCAACAAAATTTGTTGATAACATCTCACCCACTCTCTCATTTGCTCTCTTTTTACATTGCTTCACCACTGTCTTAACCTCTCTTTTTCTCTCCATATACTCTTCCCTCCTTGCATCACTTCTACTTTGTAAAATCTCTCATATGCTAACTTTTTCTTCCTTACTACTCTCTTTACATCATCATTCCACCAATCGCTCTTCTTCCCTCCCGCACCCACTTTCCTATATCCACAAACTTCTGCTGAACACTCTAACACTATATTCTTAAACTTACCCAATACATTTTCTACCCCATTGCCTATACTCACACTAGCCCATCTGTCCTTCAACAGTTGTTTATATCTTACCCTAACTGCCTCCTCCTTTAGTTTATAAACCTTCACCTCTCTCTTACTTGCTGATTCCATTTTCCTTGTATCCCATCTATCTTTTACTCTCACTGTAGCTATAACTAAAAAGTGATCTGATATATCTGTGACCCCTCTATAAACATGTACATTCTGAAGTCTACCCAATAGTCTTTTATCTACCAATACATAGTCCAACAAACTACTGTCATTACGCCCTACATCATATTTTGTATACTTATTTATCCCCCTTTTCTTAAAATATGTGTTACCTATAACCAAACCCTTTTCTATACAAAGTTCAATCAAATGCTGCCCATTATCATTTACACCTGGCACCCCAAACTTACCTACCACACCCTCTCTAAACTCTTCTCCTACTTTAGCATTTAGGTCCCCTACCACAATTACTCTCTCCTTTTATTATATCTATAAATAATTCTAACAATTTGCCTAATGGTAACATTTAATGTGTACAATACTGACAAGTTGATGATTGACATTCATGCACAACAACCGGGTATCTTTATACTAAAGATATTTTTCCAACCAGTGGCTTCATCAGTCCAATACAGAAGCTAAATGAAGTTATTGAAACTGAATACAGTAGAAGACGCTGAAGGTGCTCACTTTCGTAGTCTTTGTGAATCTGTAAAGTAGGCAGGAAATTGGTCTCTTATATAGCAGTTAGATGAGATGCAGCAGTTGAAGGAATCGTCACCGTGGGTGGACCCACTAGTGGACGTAGGTCATAACCAAGAGTTGGGCCAGAGGTTAGCAAGTAGGTTGACGACGCTATCCTTCGCACCAGTATTCCATGTTGTTGCTGTGTAAGACACACATGGTAGCAGCAGTTAATCTCTGTACTGAACTGATACGCCACTAGTTGGTGAAACATCTTTAGAATAAAGATACCCAGGTGTTACATATGTATGTATCTTATACATCAATTAGCCTGCTTCTTACGTCAGGTTAATTGAAGCGGTAATTTGGTGGAACTGTCTAATTCATTGATTTAAAAACAGGAATTATGTTAGCCATCTTCCATGTCTTCCTTAATTAATTTCTGGGATATCAATTACTTCTTCTTGAGTGAAGACTTACAGGAAATAACTACCAGCAATTTTAATTACATAATGTTCTTTAGCTTTTCTTATTCTTTCTTGACGTCTTTAATTTGAATATATATGTCCCATAGGTGGTCCGCTTCTTTTGATGAGCCTATAAATTCTTCTTTTTCTTTATGAGATGCTGTAGTCTCCTGGGTATTCATATGGGATAATATTGATTTGATCATACTGTCTTTGGGCAGTTTAAAATATTTTAAAAAATGTCACTCAATGTTTGCAAGATCTTTATTTTCTCATTCAGCACTATCCAGTGTTGTCTAAGTTCATTGTCTTCTACAGAGCTCAAATCTGCGATAGTTACACCGTTTCTCTTTGACAGAACCAGGTTTTAAAAGTTGTAATTAACTTTTACTTGATTCTGTCAAGAACTGCATTAAACGACATCCTGGAGTACTTCAAACAGGTCGTTGGGTTCTTCGATTCTCGGTCACAGACCGGGCTGCGGGGGCGTTGACCCCAGAAACCCTCTCCAAATATACTCCAGGTACAGGATTATTGCATTTTTGCATTGAATCATTTACAGTGTCGCCCCAAAGTAGTCTTTCTTGGCTACTTTCTGTGTTCGAGAGCAAAGATTGCACTTACAAATCAACCTTCTATTTTTCTTCAAGAAATTCCCTCCAGAGGGATTATCATTGAAGTTCATATCATTGGTAGTTTTTAAAACAGATCAGACAAATATCGGAATGAAGAGCAGAAGGCCTAATGTAGTGCTTCTTTATATTAATTTTCTTAATTCAGTATCCTAATGTTTATTAATTTTTTATAGATGCTTTACGAACCCTTGAAAACCATTTAGGAATTATTTTGCATTAATTAGTCATACAAAACAAACACACACACTTTCAGTTTTTACTCAAACCACATAACATACTTTCTCACACTCCACTCACACACCACTCCCACCCACAGTCCACTCACACAACACTCCCACTCACACTCCAGTCACACAACACTCCCACCCACAGTCCACTCACACAGCACTCCCACTCACACTCCAGTCACACAACACTCCCACCCACAGTCCACTCACACAACACTCCCACACACTCCAGTCACACAACACTCCCACCCACACTCCACTCACACAACACTCCACTCACCTCAGTCACACAACACTCCCACCCACACAACACTCCCACCCACACTCCACTCACACAACACTCCCACCCACACTCCACTCACACAACACTCCCACCCACACTCCACTCACACAACACTCCACTCACACTCCACTCACAACACTCCCACCCACACTCCACTCACACAACACTCCCACCACACTCCATTTCACAACACTCCCACCCACACTCCACTCACACAACACTCCACCCACCTCCACTCACACAACACTCCACCACACTCCACCACACACACTCCACCCACACTCCACTCACACAACACTCCCACCCACACCACTACACAACATAATCTTCCTCTGTACTCAGAATACATACTCTCCCACACTCTAGTGTTAACTGTATTTATACCTTGCAAAATCCTTTCTCATCATGTTTACAGCCCACCTAATTATTTCCTGCATTATGTAAAGTACTCGCAAAATATTCCACTATTCATTATTATTGCCGCTTCCATCATCACTATCACTCTGTATTCTTATTTATTACATCTTTACTACTCTCTAATTTTATACTATCTTTAATACTTCTACTCTCCTCTCTCTTATTTATTCATACTGCACTCATTCCTTTACTCTTTTCTATACTATAACTCTCCTATTCTTCTCTCTCTATCTTCTCTCTCTCTATCTCTTCTTCTCTATCTCTCTCTCTCTCTCTCTTCTCTCTCTATCTTCTTCTCTATTCTATCTCTCTCTATCTTCATCTCTCATATCTCATATCTCATTTCTATCTTTCATTATTCTCTTTATCTCTTCTATCTCTCATCTATCTCTATCTATCTCTATCTATCTCTACTATCCTCTATTCTATCTATTCTATCTATCTCTATCTATCTCTATTTATCTCTATCTACTCTATCTATCTCTTTCTATCTCCTATCTCTCTACTTCTCTATCTCTCTCTATCTCTCTCTATCTCTTCTCTCTCTCTCTCTCTCTCTCTCTCTCTCTCTCTCTCTCTCTCTCTTTCCCATTACCTGCACCAGATGCTTACCCCATTTCTCACTACTCCATCACCTGTGCCTCACCTTTCTCCCCTCTTTACCCACACAACAACTGCACCCCACCATTCGCTTGTCTATTTCTTGCACCCCACCCATCCCTCCTCTACCCCAACTATGGGGTCCCCACCCATCTATCCATTCGTCCACTACTCTAACCCCCTGTACCCCACTCACCCATTCCCATCTACATGAAGCCTATCAGTCCTTTCCCTACCCTCGCCAAAGGATCTCCTACCAGTCCGCTATCAATCCCCCATCATCCCTCAATTCACCGCTACCTGCACTATCCCCACCATCCGTCCATATACCCCACCCCTACCACCTACACCCTCATCATTAATTCCCAACTATCACCCCCACCTGTTTTCCCTATCCCAACTACCTGCACCCCTCCCAACTTTCCGTCATCTACCTCTATCAGAGGAACCCCACTCAATCATCTACCCCCTACCCTCTGCAGCCATCATCTCCCCAGTTATTCTCCCCACCTCCCCCCCTACATGTAACCCACCATAGTTTATGACAGGGCCGCGGGGGCGGTGACCCCCTGAAGTCTACTCGACTCCAGGTAGACCCACCCATCGCCCATTAAAAGCCACTCCGACACTAAACCAACCTATCTCCCCTAACCCCTCTAAATACACCCCATCCATCAACCCTACACCCCGGCACCTGCAACCCATCCATCCGCCCCTATCCCGCAATAGATACACCTGCAAACACAGGTGTTCTTCGACAACTGTGACCTCAATTACCGACGTTAGTGAGAATTTATAATTAAATTCTGTTTAAAATAGTGAATCTAACTTATGTATTTCGGTGGCTGTTCGATCCGAGAAAGGTATCCTAGTATTGCACATCCCCAGCCACTGTACCTCACTGCACGCGAAAGGAATAGTGCTGAGTGCGGCATAAGTTTATAATGCAGTTAAATATCAGAGTTGAAGATCTGAGGTGACTCAGAAGACTAATTCACTGGTTATTACTTGGAAACTAATTTTGTCAATAAAAGGGACCCAAAAACCTGTTCAAATTTTACACTTGGAAAGACCAGATTTGAAGCCAAACTGAAGAGGTATAATTGTCTTATCTCAGGGAGACGAATATCGTAAAATACACCAGTACATTAATTTTGAAGCCGTTCACAACTTTCATAATCATTTCATCGGTGAAGTGAAGTGTAAAAGCCAGTCGGATGAGGCTTTCACAAAACCAGTATTTCAATTTTTCTCAATTTTATCCAAATAAAACGATAATTGAATTGTACGCAATCTAAGCCTTTCTCGAAGTAAGACTGACCAGCGTTTAAGGTTCAGGTAAGTAAGTAAGTAAATAAGTAAGTACGAACATTATAACTTACGCAACTTAAAATAGTATTAATGTTGGTAGAATTACCAACGTCTTTATCAAGACGACTTGATAAAGCTCCTGGAGAGCGAAACGTTGCCACAATAAAATGTCACATTAGTTGCACTTGTGTCCTTTTACCTAACAACTTAAAATAGAGTCCACTGAGGGAAAAACATCAGCACAATAATACACAATACACTTATCAGCACAATAAGTTTGATGGCGACCAGAAGATGCATTCTACAGTTTCTGAATAATAAAGCAAAAATCAAAAATTGTACCTACGCAGCCTAAACCCCCCAATTATTATGTTTTAAATTATTATGTTTTAACCACTGGACGCGCTAAACCCGTACGAGTTATATAGCGACTTTGAAATGGTAAACATTTAGATTAGTTCTAAGGAGAGTAAATTCAGTTTCTTGGATCAAGAGCACCTCACCAGCATCAAGACACCCTCCTTGATGAAGTGTAATCTAATTATTTAATACAAAATATAATATAATATTATTGCCAGATTAAAAGTGGCAAAACTGCATTAACAATATCAACTTACTTCTAAATACGAGAGCTTTAGCCACCAGGCCACCGGGCGTGTGTGTGTACTCACCTAGTTGTGGTTGCAGGGGTCGAGTCATAGCTCCTGGCCCCCGCCTCTTCACTGGCCACTACTGGGTCACTCTCCCTGCTCCATGAGCTTTATCATACCTCTTCTTAAAGCTACGTATGGAACCTGCCTCCACTACATCGCTTCCCAAACTATTCCACTTCCCGACCACTCTGTGACTGAAGAAATACTTCCTAACATCCCTGTGATTCATCTGAGTCTTCAACTTCCAACTGTGTCCCCTTGTTGCTGTGTCCCATCTCTGGAACATTCTGTCTTTGTCCACCTTGTCAATTCCTCTCAGTATCTTATATGTCGTTATCATGTCCCCCCTAACTCTCCTGTCCTCCAGTGTCGTCAGGTCGATTTCCCTTAACCTCTACTCGTAGGACATACCACTTAGCTCCGGGACTAGTCTTGTTGCAAACCTTTGCACTTTCTCTAGCTTCTTTACGTGTTTGGCTAGGTGTGGGTTCCAAACTGGTGCTGAATACTCTAGTATGGGCCTAACGTACACAGTGTACAGGGTCCTGAACGATTCTTTATTAAGATGTCGGTATGCTGTTCTTAGGTTTGCTAGGCGCCCATATGCTGCATCAGTTATTTGGTTGATGTGCACCTCAGGAGATGTGCCTGGTGTTATACTCACCCCAAGATCTATTTCCTTGATTGAGGTTTGTAGTCTCTGGCCCCCTAGACTGTACTCCGTCTGCGGTCTTCTTTGCCCTTCCCCAATCTTCATGACTTTGCACTTGGTGGGGTTGAACTCCAGGAGCCAATTGCTGGACCAGGCTTGCAGCCTGTCCAGATCCCTTTGTAGTTCTGCCTGATCCTCGTCCGATTGAATTCTTCTCATCAACTTCACATCTGCAAACAGGGACACTTCGGAGTCTATTCCTTCCGTCATGTTGTAACAGCACCCGTCCTAGGACTGACCCCTGTGGAACCCCACTCGTCACCGGCGCCCACTCTGACACCTCGCCACGTACCATGACTCGCTGCTGTCTTCCTGACAGGTATTCCCTGATCCATTGTAGTGCCTTCCCTGTTACCCCTGCCCGGTCCTCCAGCTTCTGCACTAATCTCTTGTGTGGAACTGTGTCAAACGCCTTCTTACAGTCCAAGAATATGCAATCTACTCACCCCTCTCTCTCTCTTGTCTTACTGCTGTCACCCTGTCGTAGAACTCCAGTAGGTTTGTGACACAGGATTTCCCGTCCCAGAAACCGTGCTCCACCACTCTTCTCCTGTGTGTGTGTACTCACCTATTTGTGGTTGCAGGGGTCGAGTCAAAGCTCCTGGCCCCGTATGTGTGTGTGTGTGTTGTGTCTGTTTTATAACTCTGACGTTGTTATCCTCTTCACATAAATATCTTTTTTTCCTGACTGATGGTAATTCCCAAATAATAGTAACTCCAGCTATTAAACAAAACGTTTGAATTTGTTGACGTTACTGGTGAGTTCTTTTTGGCATGAATGTTCCACAACGCCCTACCGAAATTTCAGCACTCAGTTTTCCCATTTGCTAAAAAGGAAAACAACGCCTCCCGTTTCCTGAGGAAACCGTTCCTCTGTCAGCCCGCTTCACCCACCCTGCCTCACCTCTTCCACACACTTAGGCTCACCCTCCCACACACCCAAGCCTCATCCATCCAGCCTCTCCCCTTCCACACACTCTAGCTTCATGCCGCACCTCTCTCACACCCTAGCTTCACCTATACTTTCGCATCTGTTCCACAAACCCTAGCCTTACCCTCTATGCTACACCCCTACCATACACCATGCCATCACCCAGCACGTTTCGTCCTTTCGATACACATTAGCATCATCCACGCTGCCCCTGGCACAGCCTCACCCACGACAACTTTTGGAGTTGACTCTTACATCAAGTGTTTTACAACATAAGAAAATATCAAATATAAATATATAAATCATAAAATTATCAACTATTATTAAATACATTCAGTTCAGTTCAGGGACTCACAGGTAAGGACCCACTAGGGGCGAGGGGAAGTGGAGACAGACGAAGAATAGCCGGTGAGAGGAAGAACTATAGTTGAAGAAAAAGAGTCAGGACTAAACCCAACCGTTTGTTTTAAATACATGAACATTTCAAAATACATACAGTGGTACCCCGGATTTCGTACAGCTCCCAACTCGAACAATTATGTAAGTGTATTTTTGTAAGTGCTTTTGTAAGTGTATTTTTGGGGGTCTGAAACTAATTAATTTAATTTACATTCGTCCTTATGGGAACAAATTCGTTCGGTAACGGCACTCGTATTATAAATAGTAAAATATTTTCACCAAAAAAGTGAATAAGACACAATTATTTAGAAGACTTTTCTTCCACTATTGATTTTATCAATGCATGGATTAGTAAAATCTTTGATGGATTAAACATGCAAACAAATGCCAAAACCCGAATATCGTGTCTTAGTTAAAAAATTTACTGTCCCTTCATTGCTATACAGGGAAGTCTTGTTTTATACCAAGCCAAGACTTGACTGTGGCCACCTCCATGGTCTTAGACCGGCTGTAAAGTGCAGGATAGGAAATCACGTTTATGACGTGGTTATGGCTTCACATAGCTGAGTACATCGCTAAATAATGATTTACCTGTTGGTTAGTCTGCATTAATATGTCTCCACAAGTGTTCCAAGATGCGGACACGCAGTCCTTCCTTAGTTTTTCCAAAATACATGACATTACAACTATGACATTTATATTTATAGACTACAGAGAGCTGCAGCTCAACAGGTATGATGTGTATAATGTATTTAGGCTTAAACATAGCTCTATTATTTGGCGATAAAACTTTTAAACAAACGATTTAGCTTAATTTACTTGAAATCTATTAGAAAATAGAGTACAGCTCTTTTAGCTGGATTTTTTGACACTGGAAAATGTAATAAATTTTGTAGCTATTTACCTATGTAGAAGTCTTTGAAGTATTTATTAAAACACCTAAGAAACAATTTTTCCATTTTTTTAACACGTCGACCGTCTTTCATCAAAAGGACCCTAAAAGGAAGAAACACTTCCACCGTCATTCATTCAATCGCTGTCTTCCCAGAAAAGTGCTGACATAACACCTCAGATGACCCTCTGAGTTGCAGCATCCCCACTCCACCTTCACCGTATTTCTCACCTCCAGGACTCAAGCCAACTAACCGGTTTCCTTGAATCCATTCATAAATGTTACAGTGCTCACGCTTGTACAGCACGTCAATTAATGGTATAACCCTTGGTAATTTTTACCGACAAATTGGTTTGAAACTTTTCGGTCCTTTGACCATGATCACTTCTAACACACATAATTCGAAAAAAAAAACAGTAAATATAGGCAGAAATAGGGGGTATGAGTGACCTGAAAAACGTAAGTGAGTTATATTTGAGATGAGGTCAGGTAGACAATAACGTCACGTGATTCCTTGTCTGTGAGGTAGGTTGGTTTTTCCTTTTTAAGTATCATGCATTCCAGTGTTTTTTAAATTTTGTAGCTTCCAGTAGTATTATGCTCCCTGGTGTCTGTGACGGAGACTAGCGAGGCTTCTAGACATCATCGGCGTCTAAGATCATGTTCAGTGAGGACAAGTTGTGCCTCATTCCAATTCATCAGATGTCCCGTGGAGTTACTGTGGAAAACTACATAGGCCTACTTTAAGTCGTCCTTGTTGCTGGCGTTTCGATGTTAATTTAAGTGAACCTAAAGACTTCTGCCAGTTTTCCCTGACTTTTCTTGGGACAGTTACCACTTATTCAAAATATGTCAGACACAGCAACATCTTGGAATCGTGATCCTGGGAATTCTTCAAAGTTTGCCTAACCTATAGGCCCGACCTACTTCCACTAGAGGGTAGGTGCAGTGGTAGATGACTCCACCTACCACTGCACCACCTCATCTGCCTACAGTATATAAGTCCAGTCTCCGCGAATTGCTGCGCTCTTAAAAAGACTGAGGAAGTAATTACCTCAAACTCCTCTTCATCTTCCACAGTGTTTCTGCACTGGACTGAAGAAGCCACTGTCTGGAAGCCACTGTCTGGAAGCCACTGTCTGGCGAAACAATTCCACAACAGAGATTTCCATTTATTCAAACTAAACAGATTATTCCACTCATCAACTACTCTATTTCCTAACCTATACTTTATTACATCCTTTCTAAACTTAAATTTATCTAATTTTGAATCCATTATTTTCTGGCTCCTTCTTGGAAGAATATACTTTGATGGTAATTTAAATCACCTTTTTTATACCATCTACCATCTCATAGACTTCAGTCATGTCTCACCTCATTCTACGTCTCACAAGAGAATGTTCGTTAAGGTCTCTCTTATATCTTCGTATGAAACATTTCTTATTGCAGTGAATTAATTTTGCAATACCCTGTATGCTCTCCAATAAATATTATATCCATTCTGTAAATATGGAGACCAGAAATGAGCTGCATAATGTAAGTGAGCTCTTACTAATGATGTATAGGACTACAGTATAACCTCTGGACGCTTATTGCTTATAAGTCTTGATAATCTGTCAGTCTTGCTATGCACGCTCAGGCACTGCTTGCTCTTTTGGGTTCAGGTTGCTTCTTACCATAACTCCCAAGTCCTTTTCACATTCTTTATGGTCAAGTTCTATATTATTTAATCTATAAATGCTAAGATTATTTACATTCCTGAGCTTTAGAGCTTTGCTTTTATCTTCATTGAACTGAATTTGCCACTTTTCTGACCATGACATGAGCTTGTCTAAATCCTCCTGAAGTAGTGTCATCTTCCTCTGCCTATTTAAGAACATAAGAACATAAGAAAGAAGGAACACTGCAGCAGGCCTACTGGCCCATGCGAGGCAGTCCAAGTCTCCAACAGGCTTAAGCCAATGCCCCAACCCAGCCAGGTCAGGTTACATTCACTTAAGGAAGGAGCACTGCATCTGACCTAGTAGCACAAGCTAGTCAGGACCAACTCACACCCAACCGCACCCACTCATATAATTACCTAGCCGACCACCTGGAGCTACCGTCTCCAGGTAGTCAGATCACTACCACTTAAGGAATTAGTACGGCAACTGACCTGGTAGTACAAGCAAGTCAGGTCCAAACTCACACCCACCCACACCCACTCATGTTTTTATCTAACCTATTTTTAAAACTACACAACGTCTTAGCATCTATGACGGTACTCGGGAGTTTGTTCCACTCATCCACAACTCTATTACCAAACCAGTGCTTTCCTATATCCTTCCTGAATCTGAACTTTTCCAACTTAAAACCATTGCTGCGAGTCCTGTCTTGGCTGGATATTTTCAGCACGCTATTTACATCCACTTTATTTATTCCTGTTTTCCATTTATACACCTCAATCATATCTCCCCTAATTCTACGCCTTTCTAGAGAGTGCAGATTCAGGGCCCTCAGTCTATCTTCATAGGGAAGATTTCTGATACATGGGATCAACTTTGTCATCCTCCTCTGTACGTTTTCCAGTGCATTTATATCCATTCTGTAATACTGTGACCAAAACTGTGCAGCATAATCTAAATGAGGCCTAACCAAAGATATATAGAGTTGAAGAACAACCTGAGGACTTCTATTATTTATACTTCTTGATATGAAGCCAAGGATTCTGTTAGCTTTATTGCGAACACTTATGCACTGTTGTCTTTGTTTCAGATTACTGCTAACCAGAACTCCTAAATCCTTCTCGCAATCACAAGTAATAAGATCTACATTATTCAGTTTATATGTGGCATGGTTATTGTCCTGCCCAACATTTAGAACTTTGCATTTGTCTACATTATACTGCATCTGCCACTTCTCCGACCACTGCATCAGTCTATTCAAATCATCCTGGAGTGCTCTAATGTCCTCATTTGAATGAACTGGACGGCCTATTTTGGTGTCATCAGCAAATTTACTTATGTTGCTATTTATTCCCTCATCTATGTCGTTTATGTAAATTGTAAACAACAGGGGGCCCAAAACTGACCCCTGTGGAACACCGCTTGAGACGTGCCCCCATTCTGATTTCTCTCCATTTATGCAAACTCTCTGCCGCCTATTTGTCAACCATGCCTCTACCCAGGAAAAAATTTCTCCTCCTATTCCGTGTGCCTTAAGTTTCCTCAGTAGCCTCTGATGTGGAACTTTATCAAAAGCCTTACTGAAGTCCATATACACAATATCATATTCATTACCATGATCTACCTCCTCAAACACCTTAGTGAAAAAATTTAGTAAATTCTTGAGACAGGAAGGCCCCTTTGTAAAACCGTGTTGAGATTCATTAACCAATTTATGCTTTTGAAGATGGTTACGAATTGCCTCGACAATTATTGACTCCATAAATTTACCAACTATGGAGGTAAGGCTTATTGGTCGAATAATGTAACCACTCCAGCCCCAGAGAGAGGAACCCCATCCCTTGCATACATATCACGTTTGCCATAGAATTTGTCCCAGTTATCAATGAATGGAATTGCAAGTTCCTTGCAATACCTGTCTAGCCAGCAATTTATACCAATTGCCCTAGACATCCATTCATTGCCCACTCCCTTTCTAGGCAAAATGCTACATATGATTGGGATCCCTCCCTTAGACCTAACTACTTCTATGGCTGACCTGTACTTATCTAGTAGCTCCTGTCTTCTGCCCTTCCCAATGTCATTACCACCAGCACTAAGACAGATAATGGGCTTGTTCCCATTACCTGACATAATATTATCCAACCTGCTGACTATGTCACCAACTCCAGCTCCTGGGAGGCACACCCTCTGTCTGACCTTCCTGTCTCTGTTACAAAAAGCACGATCCATATATCTTACCTGAGAGTCTCCCACAATCAGAATATTCTTACCTTGATTAGCAGGGGAGTCAGTGGTACCTTTAACCTCACTAACCACTGAAGTACACTCGTCCTGGAGAACAGAGAATCGATTTCCTACCTTACATCTTCTCTATTAACCTTCTTTATCTTCCTTCTTCCTGAATTGTGAACCACTTGCCACTTAAAGCGGCTGCCACTCTCACTGTTGGTAACCATTTCCTCCTTACCAGCTCCAACCATCTCACACTCACTCCCACACCCATCTAGGCGAAGCTTCAGCCTCCTATTTTCCTCCTGAAGGAGTAGAACCTCCTTCTTATCCACTTCAACCTGAGATTCTAAACCACTGCAGCTAGCCATGTGCTTGGTATCACCCCACGCTAATTCCCAGACACCTTAGGACAGGTGTGACCACACATGACCACTGACCTCAGCGTACTGTTTTAGTGTCGTCAACAAATTTCCTCTTATCACTTATTTCCTTGTCAAGGTCATTAATGTAAATTATGAACAACAGTGGGCCTAAAATTGAGCATAGTAGGACTGATCCCCATTCGGATTTCGCCCCATTCATTCATACTTCGTGCTTCCTATTAGTCTGCCAACAGAAGCCTTTCGGTAATAGTCTCAGGTGTCACAGATGTATACCCTCCTGCCAGGACACCTCGAAATCAGTTACCAACATACCAATAGTTCATAGAATACATGTATAAAGGATCACTGTAGTCGGCCCAATGACTCACTTCGGAATCATATAATTGTCCAACTTGTTTTCAAAGCTACACAGAGTTGTAGTATCAACTCACCTAACCAGCTTTCTCTACACTATGTACCCTATATATAGGCTCGTACGTCTTCTTGTTTATCTGATTGGGACTTCATGACCTACTACGTGGGAAAAATGTCATCAGTAAAAGATAGTATTATACTACATCTGTGTCTAAGCTTCCATCGACTCGGTATCATATACTATTTTTCACCAACGAAAGTCCAGTCTGAAGCGAAAATAGTCAGTTGTATGATCATATCATTGGTGTGATATGAGAAAATCGAATTAACAGTTAATTATCTTCCTTCACTTTGTAGTATAAGCTGTCCACTTGTGTGTAGGTAGGGTCTTGGTACACGATGTCCAGATTTGCTAATTGAAACATCAGCAACAGAAGAGGAGCAATCAAAAGTTCCCGCTTCTTGGGTTAAATATTGCTGCGGCGTAGCTCACACTCCTTGGGCAAGCAGTGCGGCGTAGCTCACACTCCTTGGGCAAGCAGTGAGGCGTAGCTCACACTCCTTGGGCAAGCAGTGAGGCGTAGCTCACACTCCTTGGGCAAGCAGTGAGGCGTAGCTCACACTCCTTGGGCAAGCAGTGAGGCGTAGCTCACACTCCTTGGGCAAGCAGTGAGGCGTAGCTCACACTCCTTGGGCAAGCAGTGAGGCGTACCTCACACTCCTTGGGCAAGCAGTGAGGCGTACCTCACACTCCTTGGGCAAGCAGTGAGGCGTACCTCACACTCCTTGGGCAAGCAGTCGCACCTGGGCAGCAGTGCGGCGTACTCACACTCCTTGGGCAACAGTGCGGCGTACCTCACACTCCTTGGGCAAGCAGTGCGGCGTAGCTCACACTCCTTGGGCAAGCAGTGCGGCGTAGCTCACACTCCTTGGGCAAGCAGTGCGGCGTACCTCACACTCCTTGGGCAAGCAGTGCGGCGTAGCTCACACTCCTTGGGCAAGCAGTGCGGCGTAGCTCACACTCCTTGGGCAAGCAGTGCGGCGTAGCTCACACTCCTTGGGCAAGCAGTGCGGCGTAGCTCACACTCCTTGGGCAAGCAGTGCGGCGTAGCTCACACTCCTTGGGCAAGCAGTGGGCGTAGCTCACACTCCTTGGGCAAGCAGTGGGCGTAGCTCACACTCCTTGGGCAAGCAGTGAGGCGTAGCTCACACTCCTTGGGCAAGCAGTGAGGCGTAGCTCACACTCCTTGGGCAAGCAGTGAGGCGTAGCTCACACTCCTTGGGCAAGCAGTGAGGCGTAGCTCACACTCCTTGGGCAAGCAGTGAGGCGTAGCTCACACTCCTTGGGCAAGCAGTGAGGCGTAGCTCACACTCCTTGGGCAAGCAGTGAGGCGTAGCTCACACTCCTTGGGCAAGCAGTGAGGCGTAGCTCACACTCCTTGGGCAAGCAGTGCGGCGTAGCTCACACTCCTTGGGCAAGCAGTGAGGCGTAGCTCACACTCCTTGGGCAAGCAGTGGGCGTAGCTCAACTCCTTGGGCAAGCAGTGAGGCGTAGCTCACACTCCTTGGGCAAGCAGTGAGGCGTAGCTCACACTCCTTGGGCAAGCAGTGAGGCGTAGCTCACACTCCTTGGGCAAGCAGTGAGGCGTACCTCACACTCCTTGGGCAAGCAGTGAGGCGTACCTCACACTCCTTGGGCAAGCAGTGCGGCGTAGCTCACACTCCTTGGGCAAGAGTGAGGCGTAGCTCACACTCCTTGGGCAAGCAGTGAGGCGTAGCTCACACTCCTTGGGCAAGCAGTGCGGCGTAGCTCACACTCCTTGGGCAAGCAGTGCGGCGTAGCTCACACTCCTTGGGCAAGCAGTGAGGCGTAGCTCACACTCCTTGGGCAAGCAGTGCGGCGTAGCTCACACTCCTTGGGCAAGCAGTGAGGCGTAGCTCACACTCCTTGGGCAAGCAGTGAGGCGTAGCTCACACTCCTTGGGCAAGCAGTGAGGCGTAGCTCACACTCCTTGGGCAAGCAGTGAGCGTAGCTCACACTCCTTGGGCAAGCAGTGGGCGTAGCTCACACTCCTTGGGCAAGCAGTGAGGCGTAGCTCACACTCCTTGGGCAAGCAGTGAGGCGTAGCTCACACTCTTGGGCAAGCAGTGAGGCGTAGCTCACACTCCTTGGGCAAGCAGTGGCGTAGCTCACACTCCTTGGGCAAGCAGTGAGGCGTAGCTCACACTCCTTGGGCAAGCAGTGAGGCGTAGCTCACACTCCTTGGGCAAGCAGTGAGGCGTAGCTCACACTCCTTGGGCAAGCAGTGCGGCGAGTTTCAGCGCGGGTCGAAAATTTTTTTGAGGTTAGACAGGCATTTTTTTGTCGTTTTTCTTGTGCATTGTTGCAATTTTTGGTGTAACACAATGAAATCTTTGAAAGAACAGCTTGTGTATGTGTGTTTCAAACTCGGTAAAACGTTTCGTTAAACTCACAAAAGGCTTCAGCAAGCATTTGGCGAAGAAGCAATGGATGGAACGCAATATTTCGAATGGTTTCTAGATTCAGAGCAGAACAAACATCAGTTGAGGATGAAATACTGAAATATTGAATACGTGAGGAAAACTATTCACGACGATTGACGTCAGAGTATCCAAGACACTTCAAGTGCTGTGGAACTTATGAGTCGTGTCAAAGCATTTTTACTGAAACATGAGGCGAGTAACTGTGAAATTTGTGAGGCGCTTGCTGACTAAGACCAGCGTTGTTTGGCCAGAAAGACATGCTTTACCTGTGGGACAGGCTTCTTCAACCAGAATTTGCAGGGATGGACAATAAGCATATTTATAGAAATTTAGTCAGGTGAGTGAGATGACGGTGGAGTGCGAGAATGGGACTCTGCAGGAAGACTACGAGAATGGAGCTCTGCAGAGAGACTACGATAATGGGGCTCCACAGGAAGGCTACGAGAATGGAGTTCAGCAGGAAGACTACGACAATGGAGCTTCCCAGGAAGAAAACTAGAATGGGGCTCCACAGGAAGACTACGAGAATAAGGCTCTGCTGGAAGACTACGAGAATGGGCTCTGCAGGAAGACTACGAGAATGGGGCTCTGCAGGAAGGCTACGAGGATCGGGCTCCACTGGAAGACTACGAAATGGCTTCAGGAAGACTCGAATGGCTCTGCAGAACGGCTTGGATCGGGCCTGAAGCTTGAGAAGGGCCCACAGAAGGACTGAATGAGCTCCATGGAAAACACGATGGGCTACCATGAAGCATCTCATTTTAACCCTTTGGCGGATTAGGTAGGACAATATACTGAACCAAGAACAAACACCATCCATGACCTATTATCCTCCGTCACAATATCACCCTCCGTCACAATATCACCCTCCGTCACAATATCACCCTCCGTCACAATATCACCCTCCGTCACAATATCACCCTCCGTCACAATATCACCCTCCGTCACAATGCCTTCAAGAAAACCAGACTCGTTTGTTTTGGAATAAAGTTTTCGAATTTATCTTTCAAGTAATTCGGTGTTATGGATAATGTTTTAGAGTTTAAACCCTTGATGGGTCTAGACTCTAATACTTTGGTAAGTATTAGATGTGCTCTTTATTCAGAGAATTGGAGAACCTCCCTTCCTTGTCTTGAGTCTGTATGATCGCTAATGATTCAGCAATTTCCATTGAATGAAATAATAATGACGAGTAACACTAGTAATAATAATAATAATAATAATAATAATAATAATAATAATAATAATAATAATAATAATAATAATGAAAAGAAGTTGGATGATCTAGCTCTAAGCAAAACAAAGCTGAAGGTGGTAGGGAAGTTTCAGTGGGGAACAATAAATGGGATTAAGTCTGAAGTATCTGAGAGAATTAGAGCTAAGGAAGGGGTAGAAATAATGTTGAAGAATCAATTATGGAAGGAGAAGAGGGAACATAAATGAATAAATTCAAGGATTATGTGAATTAAAACAAGGGTCGGATGCGGAAAGTGGGTCATAATGAGTGTTTTGCCCTGGAGAAGAGACGAGTGTAGAGGAGAGAGAGAAATTTTGTGAGATGTTAAGAAAGTGTTTAGGAACTTTTGAAGCAAGTGAGAGAGTAATTGTGGTAGGGGACCTGAATGTTAAAGTGGAAGAAGTAGAGAGAGTATGGGAGGTAAGTTTGGGGTGCCAGGTGTAAATGATAATAGGGGCCTTTGATTGAACTTTGTGAAGAAAGAGGTTTGGTAAAAGGCAATAAATATTTTAAGGAAAACAGGATAAAGAAGTATTCGAGATATGATACAGGGTGTAATGACAGTAGTTTGTTGGACTATGTATTGGTAGACAAAAGACTGATGGATATATTTCAGGATGTACATATATATAGAGAGAAAACATATATATCAGGAAATTTTTCAGTTGTAGCTACAGTGAGATTAAAAGGTAGATGGAATATAAGGAGAACGGCAACAGACAGCAAGAGAGAGGTGAAGGTTTATAAGCTAAAAATGGAGGCAGTTAGGTTAAGATATAAACAACTGTTGGAACAAAGATGGGCAAGTGAGAATATAGGTAATGAGGCTTGAAGTGGTGTAGGATGGGCTTAAGAATGTAGTTAAAGTCTTCAGCAGAAGTGTGTGGTTACAGGAAAGTGGGTGTGAGGAAGAAGAGCTATTGGTGGAATGATGAGATAATGAAAGTAGTAAGAGAGAAAAGTTGAATATGAGAGCTTTTGACAAAATAGAAGGGATATAAGAAGGTCGGAGTATATGAAGAGAAAAAGAGAGGTTAAGAGAGTGGTGAAGGAATGTAAAAGATCAAATAAGAGAGTGGGTGAGGTGCTATCAACAAATTTTGCTGAGAATAAGAAAAAAATTTCGAGTAAGATTAATAAATTAAGAAAGCCTAAGGAACGAATAGATTTGACAGTTAAAAATAGGAGAGAAGAGTTATTAGATGGAGAGTTGGAGGTATTGGGAAGATGGAAGGAATATTTTGAAGAATTGTTAATTGCTGATGAAGATAGGAAAGCTGTGATTTTGTGCATTGGGCAGGGAGGAATAAGATCTTGTAGGAGTGAGGAAGAATCAGATGTGAGTGTGCGGACAGTGCATGACGCTGTTGGTAAAATGAAGGGGGATAAAGCAGCTGGATTGACGGAATCATGACAAAAATATTAAAAGCAGGTGGGGATACAGTTTTCGAATGGTTTTTTCTTTTATTTAATAAATGTATCAATGAGCGCAAGGTATTAGGGACTGACAGGAAGCATGCATAGTTCCTTAGTATAAAGGCAAAGGGGACAAAAGAGAGAGAAAATTATATTGGAATAAGCCTGTTAAGTATATCTGGTAAGGTGTAAGGCAGAGTTATTATTGAAAGAATTTAGAGTAAGACGGAAAGAAGGTTTGCAGAAAAAAAGGAGTCTTTAGGAAGAGTAGGGGGTGTGTATACCAAATTTTTACAGTGAAGCAAATAGGCGAACAGATTTAGATAAGGGTAAAGAGGTTTTTGTTGCATTTATGGATCTGGAAAACGTATATTATAGGGTAGATAAGGGAACAGTATGGCAGATGTTGCAAGTGTATGGAATAGGTGGAAGGTTACTGAAAGCAGTTAAGAGTTTTTACGAGTATAGTGAGGCTCAGGTTAGAGTATGTAGGAGAGAAGGAGATTATTTCCCCGAAAAAATAGGCCTTATACAGGGATGTGTCATGTCACCATGGTTGTTCAATATATTTAATTAAGGAGAGAAAAAAGGGAATAAGAAAATCACAATGAGATTATGAGGTTAAAGTCGCAAAGGATTCAAAGATAAATCCAAAAGGTTTCTTTCAGGTATATAGAAGTAAGATTAGGGACAAGTTAGGCACACTCAAAAGTCACGGTGATAAAGAAATGTGTAAAATTTTTAACACTTATTTCCTCTCAGTTTTTACGCAGGAAGATAGTAGATAAATTCCAGAAATAGTAAACTTAGTAGAACAGGACGAAAATCAGCTATGCACGATTAAGGTCGCTAGTGACATGGTCCTCAGAGAAGCAGATAAAATTAATACCTAAGAATTCCCGGGCCATGATTATCTGTTTGCAACATATCACTACAAACTAGCATAGTGCCAGATAAGTGGAAAAGGTGGTAAATGTGATACCTATCTACGAAGCAGGAGACAGGTCCTTAGCTTCGAACTAAATACCAATAAGCCTAACCTGCATAGTGGGAAAACTTATGGAATCAATAATTACCGAGGCAGAACTTTGATTAATGAATCTTGCTTGTATTAAAGGTTCGAATTACATTTACTAACTTTTTTCATTAAGATATTTGAGGAGGTAGATCATGGTAATGTATATAATATTGTGCATATGAACTTCAGTAGGGCTCTTGGTAGAGTTCTTCATCAGAGGCTATTGAGGAAAATTTAGGCACACGAAATAGGAGAAAAATTTTCCTGGATTGAGGCATGGTTGACAGATAGGCAACAGAGAGTTTGCATAAATGAGGAGAAATCAGAGTGGGGAAGCGTCACGAGCGGTGTTCCACAGGGATCAGTGTTGGGCCCTATGTTGATTACAATTTACGTAAACGAAATAGATGAGGGAATAAATAGCGAAATAAGCAAGTTTGCCGATGACACCAAAATAGGCTGTCCAATTAATTCTGAAGAAGACACTAGACATATTTCACTGTGACTTATTTCTGATCAGAAGAATCATTCCTTAATTATTTCACAGAACCAAACTTGATTAGTTAAATTTATTCATAATAACTTATACTATCTAACATCAAGAGATTGTTTTCCTTTAGGAATACGAATCAGCACTAAAAATTTAAAGTTGACCTGAAGATATTTCACTGTTATTGTGCCTACTGAGCCTCAACCATGAAACCTTCCATCAATTTGATACGATGCATCAACCATTGAGAATTGATGCTTTTCACAATTTTTTTTATTTCAGTCAGAGGAAAGCGCAAAACCTGTAGAGATCATATACGGCCTGATGAATGAGAGGCATTCACATTTGATCCATGGAAAAGGAAGGTAAATCCAGTTCTTTGCATCAAGAGTAATTAATTCACTTAGGTTAAATAACATTATATCTTTTCGAGATTTAAAGTGACACAATGGTATCTACATAATCATTAAATATAACAACCATCTTATAAGTGGACACACATATTTGAAAATTTAAAGCAGATAAGAGTAGCCTGTTACCACCTATCACACAGAAGCAAAATTTGGGTATTACCCCTGTTGTATTGTGTACAGAGCGCCCACTCATGCAAAGAGTCCCATGAATATTTCCCAGTACACAATGACAAGCAGTCAAAATTTGAAGCCGATCAATTAAGGCGTTCTCGAGTAATAATTTTGTTTTCAGAAAGCAAAGAAAAATGTAAACTACACTTAATGGGTATTATCCGGACACTTAAGATATGTCAGTTATTATAAAATGAAGCTGATCAGAAGGGATGAACTAAAAATTATAAAGCATGTTTTAATGGGGGATATAAGTTTCAAAATATCTTTCATAAAAAACGGTCAAATATATATTTACATATCTGAAATTCACTCTTTGCCTTCGCCAATTTTCTTGACACATTGTTTGAACTTGTCAAGTTCAGCTGATGAGGATTGTGGAAGTTATCTGAACCAGCTCAAGAGAATGGGAATAGGTTCAACAACTTCGGTCATAGGGCACGTAGACATGACAATATCTCCAAAGATTTGGTCCTCGTTACCGTACACAAGTGTTGAAAACTTGAAGCCAATTGGTTGAGCCGTTGTCGTGTTATAAGCGAAATCTTTCGAAAGGTTGAAGAAAGAAAAGAGAAGAAAACAGGTAACCTCATAAGGTAGCCCTTTGAGGATACCTCAAGATTTCTCCTGCATTTAGTGAAAATTGAATATCAACTTGTTGATTTACACCATAATTCACCATATTTAAGAAAGAATATATATCATCAACTCTCTCCTGCACCCCACCAACTTTGTCACATCCTCTCCACTAGCTCACACACTCACCCCTTCCAACTCACATAATTGTTACACTGTTGTAAAGGCAGTTATATGGGAGACTGACGTACTTTTGTCTACTACTCTCAGTAGCTGCTCCTTTTCTCTTCAAGCGCCAAAACTTTTATCGGCTTTTTCTTATACCTACATTTTTTCGTTGTAATAAGTTATAATTTGCTTCCTAGTGCTGTAATCACCTCTTTCTTTCTCTAATCTCTAATATCTGCATATCATACACATGTCTCTTAATTCATGTCTCTTTATTTCTTGCAGATTTTGATATCGACAGTGATAGTCGTAAAACAAAATCTCCTTCGTTGCTTCACACACAGACATCAACACTGTTGATGTTTCGGTGACAAAGGAGAAACTCTGTAAAGTTATGGTGTTTATGAGACGTGTTGGCATCATGTTTGTGTGGTGGTTGATCTTCAGGGTGGCTCTGGTACTGGGGGAACTACCTGACCCTGGCACCTCACTTTTCCCCAGAAACAGGGCCAAGAATGATTTCTTGCTTCGTACTCGAGGCTTCGACAACTACGAGTCTCCTGTCCGCCTCGCATACCCACAGACGGACAAGAAGACGGACGCGTGAGTACCGTGACTTGTTTTTGCGTATTCTATAAATCTGGAAGACTTAAAAATGAACTAGGTGTATTTCGGTGGCTACGAGACCCAATAAAGGTATATTCCCGTATTCCATAAGCTCAGCCTCCTCTACCTCAATGCACGCACAAGGATTATTAGAGGGTGGTCATAAAATTCCTATGCAATAAATTATAATTAAGTATACATTTTTGTATGTTTTTGCCTATGAATTTCTTTGCAAATGAACATTTTCATATGTATACATTACAAGTGTGTATGTATTTATATGCGAATGTATGTATATTTGTGTATTTACATATGCATTTTTGTATGTATTTATGTACGTGAGCCTATGTATATATGAATGTGTACCGTGTCCCGTAGCTCGGTTGGTAGTGCACTCAGGTCACAAACTGAGGTCCGTGGTTCGATTCACTGTACGAGTGGAAACATAGGGCGTGTTTCCTTAAGACACCTGGTGTCCCTGTTCACCTAGTAGTAAAAATAGGTACCTGGATGTTAGTCGACTGGTATGGGTCGCATCGTGGGGACATAATTAACCCAAGTTGCCATAAATGCTCTGCATAACCAGGGGCTTTGTATATAGTGTCATTGATGTCAGCTATGGTCTGTATAAGTTGTATCATGTACTTGTAGAAATAAAGATTATATTATTATTAGTATTATTAATTATTGTTATTATATATACTTGGGCATATATATGTGTATTGTATGCGTATGCAGAAGTATGAATGTGCATATTTACGCATGCGTATGCTTTTCTATGCTTGCATATACATGTGAGAATGCATGCATATATGCATTTTGGGTGTCTATATTTATGTGTATATGTATGCTTTGATCTGTTTGTGCATGAATATACGTTTGCATGTATGTATGCTTTTGCATATTTAGGTGTATGTACGCACAGTATGCGAGTGTATATGTGTATGTACTCACCTATTTGTACTTACATATTTGTGGTTGCAGGGGTCGATTCACAGCTCCTGGCCCCGCCTCGTCGCTGGTCGCCGCTAGGTCCTCTCTCTCCCTGCTCAATGAGCTTTATCAAACCTCTTCTTAAAGCTTTGTATAGAGTCTGAATCCACTATATCACTCTACCATCTCTGCAACATTCTCTCCCTATTTACCTTTTCAATTCCTCTCAGTATTTTATATGTCGTTATCATGTCCCCTATCCCTCCTGTCCTCCAGTGTCGTTAGGCTGATTTCCGTTAACCTCTTCTCGTTGGATATACCCCTTAGCTCCGGGACTAGTCTTGTTGCAAGGCTTTGCACTTTCTTTAATTTCTTGACGTGCTTGGCCAAGTGTGGGCTCCGTACTGGTGCTGCATACTCCATATGGGCCTGACGTACAGGGTTTTGAATGACTCCTTCCTCAGGTGACGCAAGTTATTCTTAGGTTTGCTAGGCGCCCATATGCTGCAACAGCTATTTGGTTGATGTGCTCAGTATGTATGTATGTATGTATGTATGGAAGGATGTATGTATGCATGGATAAATGTATTTATTTATAAAAGTATGTAAAGTTTATGTATAAAATGTTTATTCATATATATTTCGACCATCACATACACAACCTTCACCACCACCATCACCACCACCAATACCACTATCACCACCACCATCAAAAACATCACTACCATCAAAAACATCACCACCATCACCACCACCACCAATACCACTATCACCACCACCATCAAAAACATCACAATCATCACTACCACCCTCACCACCACCACCACCACCCTCACCACCACCACCACCCTCCCCACCACCACCACCGCCACCACTATCACCACCACCAATACCACTATCACCACCAACACCCCCACCACCACTACCACCACCATCATCACCATCACTACCACCACTATCATCACCATCACCACCAACAACAACAACAATACCACTGTCACCACCAAAAAAACTACTATCACCACCACCAATACCACCACCAAAACCAACACTAGCACCATCACCACCACCATAACTACCATTACCACCATCATCACTACCACCTCCAGTACTACCATCACCACCTCCAGTACCACCATCACCACCTCCACTATCACCATCACCACCACCTCCGCTATCATCACCACAACCACCACTATCATCACCACCACCTCCACTATCACAACCACAACCACCTCCACTATCATCACCACCACCTCCACTCACTACCACCACCACCTCAGCTATCACCACCACCACCTCAACTATCACCACCACAACCACCTCAACTATCACCACCACCACCACCTCAACTATCACCACCACCACCTCCACTATCACCACCACTCTCTTCAACATCATCACCAACTCCACCACCACTACCACCACTATTACAACCTCAGGTTCAATGGCCTGTTAACCTGAGTGTAAAAGGGAGCTTGGAGCAAAGAAACACAGTAGAAAATGCTTTGAATTTGTATTTCCTTCAAGCAATTATGAATATATAAGACTTTTGTCTTTTCCTTCACCAAGTAAAGAACAAAGGGCTTTTTTACACATATGTACACTATATACAAAGGAGTAGTGTTTAGTGCACGCCACAGTTGTCTAGGCTAAGCAGCAGCCAAAAGACAGACAACCTTCCACAACCAGCTCTATGCAGGAATTCCAATGACAAACCGCGAGTGGTATCCACGTCACCTTTGTCATTGTTAAACTCGCATTATAATTGGCTGAACCGAGTCGTTGATTTGATGATGGGGCCCCATCGCCAAACCCTTAACGATGGTTCGCTGGTTGGAGGGGAGCCTATGTGGGTGTGTTTAACTTGCTCCGAATAAAGGTTACATACTCTTTGCATGCAACAACCACCATAACTAACACTACCACTATCACCACCACCATAAATATCACTACCACAATCATCACCACCACCACGAGTATCACCATCACCATCTCCACTATGACCACCACCATCTCCACTATCACAACCACCACCACCGTCACTATCACAACCACCACCACATCCACTATCACCACCAACACCTCCACTATCATCACCTCTACCATCATCACCATCACCATCTCCACTATCACCACCACCACCTCCACTATTATCACCTCCTCTACCATCATCACCATCACCACCACTGTCACCATCACCACCTCCACTATCACTGCTACCATCATCTCCACTGTCATCATCATCTTCACCATCACTAACACCACCACCTCGACTATCAGCACCACCACCACCTCCACTATCAATAACATCACTACCACCACCTCCACTATTATCAACATCGCCATCACCACCTCCAACATCGCCATCACCACCACCTTCCTCAGTACCACAAACGACCACTACCACCATCATATTCATGTGTACATATGTGAATGTACAAACTATTACAACATGAGTCAGTGTGTTAGTGATACATTCCCGAAATCAATTTCGGGAATGGTCTATATAATATTGAGGTGAGCGCGCATGCGTATGTTGATTGCTCTACACACCTTCACCTAGTAATAGCTGACTTGGGTTTAAAATGTGAAGCCAATTCAATAAGCCGTTCTTAATTTATTAACGGAAGCCTTCGATAGAATGATCAGCCTGAAGTTGACCGATGGACGGCCTTACCATCAAGCAGTGCAGTATTTAATGGTTTATTCTTATCAGGAAATTTAAAAAGTCTTTCAAAAACAAGAATTCCAAAGATTTAATTATGCTTTTATTTGCAGTTGTGTTAATTTTAAAAATTTCTACAATCCTGTAAGAAGAATATTTTGTTTTAAATGACTAATTCGATGTAACTGGTTAAAATAAGCAAACTGGCATCCACACACCTCGAAATTAATAAATAAAAAGTTTGAAGTTGATCAGAAGAGACATTCACTAGTTACTACATGGGGGAACAATTTGACTAATAAAATTTGCAATTTAAATTTACACATCTCAAAGCGACGACGAGTTGTTTAAATAAACAACAACAATGGTAAAGTTTGAAGCAGATCGTAAAAGGCATTCTTAGTAAGTGACGTGATTGCAACGATTCCAAGTTGTTTTACTATTTTACTTCATCAACAAATTTGCCAGCACACAAACTAAACTTAAGACCACTTCTACTCTCCCGGGCCTAAGATGCCTCAGTCATGAAGCCGTTCACATGACAAACTCAAATTTATTTAACGTGATTTAACGGGAATGAAATTTTTACCATTTTTCTGCAAGTAAAATCGTCAAATCTTCACCTACACGTTTGCATTTTACTCTCCTCAATCATCGTATTTTTTGACACCTTTTGTGAAGGTATGAACCTAAGCCACTGAGGATTTTGGAAGTTATCCGAACCATTCCAGGATGCTGAGAATACCTTCAGAAGCTTTGGTTATTACGCAACTGTATACGTCAATTGTTTAAAAAAATGGTCTTAATTACCTTACACAAATGTGGAAATTTTGACGCCGATTACATGAGGCGTTCTCAAGATATGAACAAAATAAAATGAAAAATTTGAAGGGAAAAAAATAAAAATGTGAAAAAAATTCAGGCAACTTCGTAAGGTGCTCCTTAATGGACACCTAATAACAGTTTTTTTTAAGGTTGATCCGTTAACAGTACGCCAACACACATTTTATTTTTCATATTATTGGCATTGATGTTTTATATATCATCCTGTGTTTTATTCTTTACAGTCGAAATAAAACTAATGAGCACTGTAGTACACATGGGGAAAAAAAACACCTTTGATAAACATTAAATAAATTTATTCCCACCTGGTACGACAGCCCATTGTGAAAACTCTAGTATACTGGCACTCTCATTGGGATAATATAATTACCAAGAACAATTGGTTGGTAAGGTGTGACTGGTCTTGTGTACTTACCAAGACCAGCAGCAGCAATATTCTTTATCTTTGTCCTGGTAAGTTGTACGTGGTCTTAACATGGAAGATTTGTACTTGTGAAGAAAGCGCTTTGTTGACTGAACTAAGTATAATATATATTTATTTATTTTATATAGAGAATAAGCCAGTGTGGTCCATTTAGTGCGAGTAGTGCTGAAGGCTCGATCCTCCCTCTGCTAATGGCATGACAGACGAGCTTTCTACTTGTACGCACCTAGTTGTCGCTCGCTTCAATTAATGCGTTACGCGCATACATGTATACATTTAGTGTCAAACGTTGACATTCTCATTCACACTAGTAAACGAGTATTAAAACCTCTAAAACAACACACATTTCTAATTGTTGGAAAACATTTATATCTGCAGTTATTCTGTGATTATGTTAAGGCAGCATTTATATTTGCGTAAATAGTAAATGTTTACGCCTGAATGCGTTCATGATAAACATTTCGTCCCAACAGTTTCTCGAGAAAGCCTTTTCAGCTTGAATTACTCAAGTGTAAACGTTGACCTCTTTGTCAGCGAAAAAAGAAGCGACTTCTTTAGCCACTTATTTACGGATCTTTCATGTATTCTACTGGTTTCTAAAATTGTTGCGTGTAGCAGTTTCTTCGTATGTAATGAATGTTCTTCGTATGTGATGTGTATTCTCAGGGATGCATAAGCACTGGTGTGGAATTTCCTTGTATAGGTAAATAATATATGGCAGAATATAATTAATGTGGAATACTCTTGGTGCTGGACGTAAAAGATATCGTAAGCCTTAAAAGCAAACTGTTTTGTGTCAGCTTAATGCATACATCGACTCACAGCCCCTTCTACCTATTCCATATATTTATCACTAACACCTAAAATTAGAAATAAAGCTAGACTGCGGCTCTTTTCTTCTCAGACCATTATTAATAGGAAGAGCACGTACAGAAATGCATTCTTATTTTATCTCCTATCTGTGTGATATATGTGAATGGTTCCAGACACAGTTATGTGATTTTTCACACCTCACAAGATGTCATTGAACAGGTGACGTTCACTCAACTAGGAAGAGAATGTAGCTCTGGGGTAGCAACATTGTATTTCATGTTCGTGAGACATGTGTGTCATACATCTGTTTATCGCTCTGTCTATCTATCTACTTATCTATCTCCTAATATATATATATATATATATATATATATATATATATATATATATATATATATATATATATATAGATAAAGAAAAAAATTATATATATATATATATATATGTGTGTGTGTCGTGCCGATTAGGTAAAACTGGTCAATTAGCAAGAACTCATCTAAAATTAAGTCCTTTCTAAAATTTTCTCTTATACGTTTAAAGATATATTTTTTAATTTATGTTAATGTAAGAATTTATAATTTTGTACCAAGAGAAACTTTGAAAAGCTACCTAACCTTATTACAACAAGCGCAATTTAAATTAGCCTAACCCAACTAAATATATTTTAGATACGTTAACATTAATTTAATAATAAACAAACACAATGAAATATATTTTTTCGTTATGTTCAGAATGATTTTAGCGAAATTATTGCATACACAAATTTTCACTTGTCTTATATGGCAAGTGAGCGTTGCTATTTAAGCCAAAATCGCAAGTTTTACCTAATCGGCACGACATTATATATATATATAATATATATATATATATATATATATATATATATATATATATATATATATATATATATATATATATATATATCAATATATGAGTCATATACGTATTGGCTATTTCTCCTGTTGCTGCCCTTGCAACATTGTACAACTCCTGATGACGCACTGAAAAGTGTGAAAGTACTTGAGCTAAAGATTTCCACCCCCGTGGCTTGTCTTGCATTGTTAAGATCGCTTGTCTGTGAGTGTTATATATATATATATATATATATATATATATATATATATATATATATATATATATACATATATAGTATATATGTCGTGCCGATTAGGTAAAACTGGTCAATTAGCAAGAACTCATCTAAAATTAAGTCCTTTCTAAAATTTTCTCTTATACGTTTAAAGATATATTTTTTTCATTTATGTTAATGTAAGAATTTATAATTTTGAACCAAGAGAAACTTTGAAAAGCTACCTAACCTTATTACAACAAGTGCAATTTAATTTAGCCTAACCCAACTAAATATATTTTAGATACGTTAACATTAATTTAATAATAAACAAACACAATGAAATATATTTTTTTTGTTATGTTCAGAATGATTTTGGCGAAATTATTGCATACACAAATTTTCACTTGTCTTATATGGCAAGAAGAGCGTTGCTATTTAAGCCAAATCGTAAGTTTTATCTAATCGACACGACATATATATATATATATATATATATATATATATATATATATATATATATATATATATATGTCGTGCCGATTAGGTAAAACAGTCAATTAACAAGAACTCATTTAAAATTAAGTCCTTTCTAAAAATTTCTCTTATACGATTATAGATATATTTTTTTAATGATGTTAATGTAAAAATTAATAATTTTGTACCAAAATAACCTTAGAAAACTTACCTAACCATATTATAACAAGCGCAATTTAATTTAACCTAATCCAACTAAATATTTTAGATATGTTTACAATAATTTAATAATAAACAAACACGATTAAATATATTTTTCGTTAGGTTCAGAATGATTTTTGCGAAATTATTGCTACAAAATTTTCGCTTGCCTTATTCGGCAAGAAGAGCGTTGCTATTTAAGCCAAAATCGCAAGTTTTACCTATTCGGCACGACATATATACACTGCGAGTGAGTTCCATAGATGGAACTGTTATTAATAATGGTGCCCCAATTTATTGCTTTCGTATTATTTTCCCCCTTATATCAACGATCGTTGATCTTTGCGTGTAGTTTTATTAAAAAAAAAATTTATTTCAGTTTTGCGGATTCTGCTGCTTCCGTAAGTCTGTTTCATACAATCTCACACAAGAAAACCACGTATTTTTCCAATCATTGTCGGCCCTAAGTTCTCTACTCAAATGGCTCCTGGTGCCATTGTTTGTCTGCTTACAGACAAGTCTGTTAAAATATTGTTATTTTTATTCAATGATAATCTCCATACTGATACGGGTCATAAAGCACCTGGGAAATGGGAGGTGATTAGGTTTAATCCCGTGAAGAATAAAATAGTTCCACTTTCTTGAATCAGGTGTTATTCACTAGCATCTTCACTAGCATCTTCACCAAGTGTTGTTCACTGAGAGAACACTACAAGGTGTTTTTATTTGTTTGCAGCATCGCCATTCTTTCTGAGAACGGAAAAGTTCGCTCTCACATTAATGTTTTTTTATTATGTGTATAAAATACATTGTGTGTAGTGTCTTCTAATCTGGCAAGACTGATGGTCTTCCCTTCTCTCACTCCACGACGCTGTTGCTATTGTGGCTGCTTCCTTGTTGTCATGGTCCACGCACTTGTAAAATGCTTGTCAACAATGTCGGTAACGTAATGATTTTTATTTTCTTATTTTTTGTGTAATATTATTCTTCGAGTAAGAAGCAAACTGTTGACACTCGCAGTAAAACAGTAGATAGACGACCTCAAAGCCTTTGTATAATTATTTTACTGCTGCTTCCATTTCTGTTGGCGTCAGTATTTTCTGCTATGTTCGGCGTTTCCGTGACTGTCCTTTACGTTATTCTGTGTTTCCGTTAGTGTGTGCTTGTCCTTGTTCATCGGTTCACGTTTCCCTCCGTATCAGTCTTTGTATGTCAGTCACTGCTAGCAGGCCTTTGACTGTTCTTGTTCGTCAGTCTGTGTTTCCGTAAATGAGAGTCTGTCATTATACGTATGTTTGTGTTTCAGGGTGTTTGTGAATCTGTCATATTACATCTGTTTGTGCTTCTGTGTGTGTGAATCTGTCATTACACAAATAACCCCACATAGTACGGATTATTTGTGTATTGTTTCAGCCATGTATTGTGCCTTTTTGTTCTTTAATCTGTCATTGTTCTCGGTATATAAACATGTAGCAAGCCAAGTAGATTTGTTTCTGGCGCTACGAGTTGCAAAATTATATCCCTGTACCGCATACCCCAAGGCTCTCTGAACCTCTACGCTCGTGATAGCAACAGTGTAGAGTGAGAAATATTTTAGGGTAGTTAAGCTTTAGCGTTGATGCTTTGAAAGGAATAATAAAAAGCATTCGAAAGTAATCACATGGATAATAATATCCCAATTTCCTCAATAAAAAAGAAATATTTAGAAGATACACAGCTCTAAACTAATTCCAACCTTTCAGTAGGTAACGCCAGCATTAATGCTAATCTGAAGAAACACTTTCTTTTTGTCTAAGATAAATCATTATCCTAAAATATTCCAGCACATTAAATTTGAAGCCGCTCGGAAGTTGTATTATAAAATTATCTGTATTTTTTTTATATTTTTATTTAAATTCATTATACACAAATAAAACATTACAATAGTAAACTATAAAATCCAAAAGACCAACAACAACTAACCAAAAACAGCCACATAGGAACAGTCTATGCACATGAAAGAGTTTAATACATATCATTAAATACCAATTGTCTCCATACAAACCCCCCCACACTACAAAACCCCATGTTTGATCAAATTTTTCAAAACAAAGTTCAACATATCCCGAATGGAGCACATTGAGCCATGTCCATCTTGAACAAACCTTTACCAATATCCTAGACATGCCATTACATATATTGATTTTTTCCCGGAAACCAATGATATATCAAAACATGATCTTTCTTCTTACTGCCTATACACAAAACAACACATATAATGATCTATAATGAATGTACACATGTACATTCTATATGTACAAGTTATAATAAATAGATGTACCCTTCGCCTGATACCACTGTCTCTAGCATTGTGGAATACATTAATTAACTACTTACGTTAGAACCCCTACCGAACCCCAACAAATTATTTACAACATGAAATGTAACAACGTCTACACACTTAGACGTATTAATAACATAAGAACCACTGAAAGAAAAAGAATAACTTTCATACAATCATAAATATGGCCCAAAAACAACACACAAATTTAAAAAATAACTTCACGTCTTCAAAAACACCAAAACATAATGCCCCAAAAAAAAAAACAATCTTATTCCCAATAATGTCAAATTCATACAAATTTAAACTTTAAAAACTCCAACAAACCCATCATCCAACAAAACCCAAAACTTCACGTTCCCGAGTAACACCACCGTAATTTTTTCCATAAATTAAATGAAACAGATGCAGTATGCAACCCATAATGCACTGCACGTCCCATTCCATAGGAACGCCCGCTTACCCTATTTAAACAACCCCCTCACACCAATTGAAATGCCAGTACTGGGCAAACCCTCACTTCCCCTTACTGACCCCCCTTTTTTACCCCATCCCTTCTTATACTTTTCCCCTGCTCTAGTCTTGGTCCCCCCCCAAATCAGGTGTTGTAGTCCTCCGTGCCCCTATCGGCCCCCCCCAAAACCGCCCCCTATTAAGCACTCACCTCCTGTCAACACACCCACCCACCTATATCCTGGGTGTCCAGCCCCTTGTTAGGGGCCCCCCCTAGATCTCCCATATTCATGTTCCTTTTACCCCCCAAAAAAACCCACTCCCATCCCTACCATACACCACCCTATTCCTCATTTTGGATACATGCTTGCTGCCCGCCTCTCCTCCCTGTTATTTGTCCCTTTAAACTCCATGCTCCCACACATAATCTACCATACAATACATAATCCCCCCCCTTTCTCTATGCCCCCCTCCCCCATTCCAGGTATATGTTTTTGCATTGAAATGCCACCCCCCCCAACCCTCGAAATTCCCCCCCAACCATTCCCTACCTTCCCCCCAAAGCTTCCAAAAAAACACCACATGCAATTATTCCATCATGAAATTCCCCTCCATCCTGCACTAAACCCATGGTGATAGAATTGCCTGCGAAGCCACCACTCCATGCATGAATCTGTACATATGCTCCCTGTCCCTTTCCCCCAACCAATTCCCCGAACCCCCCAAATGCTTCTCCAGTCATATGGGGTACACCGCCACCCCCCCCCACCTG